>OY757910.1:7573680-7651180 GCA_963585895.1 Sepioteuthis lessoniana
AGAATACGTGAAGAAACGCAATTGTAAGCAAATTATCGGTATTGGATAGAAATGTTTAAGTGTAAATTATTTGTATAAAGAATTGCTACTTAAAGATACAATTACTAAGAAATGATTATTACTAATTACTTTAAACCATATAACTAAGTGATGACAAATTACTAATTAGATAAAAGTAATCACCTGAAACCATATTAGTACAAATTCAAATTAAAACCATGCAACTATTTTAAAATCCTTTGTACTTGATAAGAATACTTAATATCGAAAAACTGTGGGTAAATAAATGCATAAGAAAGAAACCCAGAAAAAAAAGTAAATACAAATGTACAATTAAGGAAATTTTCTGACCTCTACTCATGGCATAACCCTTGAGCAGTGGAAATATCATTAAAATCAATTATTATTAAACAGTTCAGCTTAGTGAAAAGTGGTCTCCACACTGATGGATTTCCGCATCAAATAAAACACATCAAGAAAACGTTTACCCTATTCGATGATAGAAAGTAATTGCTATGGGATTTCGTTTTCTGCGGTGAGCTCTCTAATACCGATACTGTTATATAAGCTCTGGACATGGGATCAACCACCTATTACCTTGAAGTCCTTAACTGGCAAAAAATGTATCTCAGTCGAAGGAGTTAGCGAGGGTCGGAGTTAAAATTTCTGTAAAAACATTTAAATAAAAACATCCAATAATATTTTACTAAAACTTACTTGCTGATTTTTTATGTAAAATTTATTGCTAGAGTAAAATATTTTTCTCTAGGAAAATTGCATTTATATTATAAAATAGATGAATATTTTAAAATGAAAACTCTCTTCAGTCAATAACACTTGTATTAATTATTACTGCTGTGTCTCTTATAATCTTATCGACTAAACACATCAAAATTTGTAAAATTCTCTCTTTAAGATAATATAATTGTGCTAATTGTTGAAGATAGGAAATTGTATGACTCAATTAGAGTTGTTTTTAGCATAACGTATCAGAGATTTGGTATTTCAGTATTTCAGTGTGGGTGGTTTTTGACAATTGACATACATTTTGGGATTTTCAGACGTACTGTTGGACAATATACTATTCGATTTTCAAAGTGCTAAATGTGTTCAATGCATTTTCCGGGCTATTTTGGGCCCATTTCGAGGAATATATCATAATAATCATTGATATCCACAAGGAGAAAATGTGACTAAAAGCTACGTTTATAAGCATTTTACTGAGACTGCTGCATTTATAGAAAGGTTTAAATGATGTATGAACATTTCGATAACAGAAAAAAAAAGAAAATGAAAATTTAGCCAATGGTGGATAGAGTTAATTCATTTATGTGTAATATAGAATCTGACTTCATGCCTAACTACAGTGCAACCAAAAGCATTAATCAAATAGAAAGAAAGAAAGGAAAAAAGAAAGAAAGAAAGAAACATGAGAAGAAAACATTTTTAAAGAAAGAAAAAAAAAAGAAAGGAAAAATAAAAATAATGTGTAAGAGAAACATTTCTTGCAGAAATTAAAAGAAAGAAGGAAAAAAAAAGAAAGCAAAATAAATAAAAAAAGCACGTAATACAACATAACGTAAGCGACCCTAATACCACGAATTTTGTGTGGGCATCTATTTCTCTACCGCAGTAGAATCAAGGACAAACGGCTGTCTGCCTTGTGTTCAGAAGAGTGTCCAATGGATTGTAAATTCGGACTATTATGTTCAGTGAGATTGTTTTTGAAGAGGAACATTTTAGCTGTCTTTTCAACAAAGGGTTATAGAATTCTAGTCGTCCTTTGGTTTTCCGAGAAGCAAGTGGGTTCCCGACTTCCTTCTGGATGCAAGATTTTACCCTTGTCACGTTAACATTCACCAATACTAACTCAAGGAATTAGTTTTAATTTCATTATTTTTCCATCAATATTAAACAAATATCATGGATTTTTAAGCAAGAGAGTTCGAGAAGTATTTCTCTTCCGATGCCAACCGCTAGACTCTTCGATTTGAGCAATCAAAATATTTTTAACAATCCGGATCGGATATATACTTATGTTCAAAGGCACATTGAGCTAATCGTCCGTTTTCTATAATGGTCGAATACTCTATCACCTTCATCTGAGAAGCATCCATTTACTGCTTAAAAAAACCTTCACCTACATTTTTAGAACCTGAAAGGGTGGTTGTACTCTGTCTGGAATTTGTTATTTATTTTTTCTGTGTGTGTGGGCCGACCTGGGATTTAGTTTAATTATTTAAACCAAGCATGATCGTCAACAGCCTGACAGGATGGAACATAAGAAAAAAAGAAGGAAAAGAAAGAAAGGAAATAGCATGGAAAGAAAAAAAAAACACTTCTCAATGGAAAAGAAAGAAAGCATAATCATAAAACGCATGAGAGGAAAAAAGTAAATAAATGACATAAAAGAAAAGAAATTAAAACAGAGATATAATAGAAGGACGGAGTAACCATCCGTAGAATCCTTGAAGGTGTACGGGCAAAAAACCTACAAGCGACATTACTATTTGTCGACTTTACCAAGGCCTTCGATTCCATTCACAGAGGAAATATGGAACAAATTCTACTAGCATACGGCCTACCTAAACAAACCATGGCAGCAATAACGATTCTCTATAGAAACACCAAAATGAAAGTACGATAACCGGATGGAGACACAGATTACCTCGGCATTGTAGCAGGGGTACTACAAGGAGACACGCTTGCCCCATACCTCTTTATCATTTGTCTAGATTTCGTGCTTAGCACATCGATTGATGAAATAAGAGAAAACGGCTTCGAGCTGACAAAGAAAAGAAGCTGAAGGCACCCCGCAAAAACAATTACCGATGCCGACTACGGCGCTGATATAGCGATACTGGCAAATACACCCAATCAAGCCGAAACACTACTGCATAGTTTGGAACGAGCCACCAGACACTGGCCTCCATGTCAATGCACACAAAACGGAATATGTGTGCTATAATCAAACAGGTGACATCACCACATTAGATGGAACCCCTCTTAAACTAGTAGACAAAATTTATCTACTTAGGAAGCAGCGTATCATCAACCGAAAAAACATCGACACGCGGCTAACGAAGGCATGGACAGCTATCGATAGACTATTAATCATATGGAAATCAGACCTGACCGATAAAATAAAACGCAGTTTCTTTCAGGCAGCGGTCGAATCGATACTGCTGTATGGATGCACTACTTGGACGCTAACTAAACGGCTGGAGAAGAAGCTAGACGGCAATTACACAAGAATGTTGCGAGCAATATTGAACAAGTCCTGGAAGCAACACCCCACAAGGCACCAACTATACGGCCACCTACCTCCCATCATGAAAACTATCCAAGCTAGACGAACCAGACATGCAGATCACTGCTGGAGAAGCAGGGAGGAATTCATAAGGGATGTACTCCTATGGACCCCCACATATGGCCGGCCAAAAGCAGGACGACTAGCACGAACATACTTCAAGCAGCTATGTGAGGATACAGGGTGTGGCGCTGAAGACCTGCCGGAGGCGATGAACGATAGGGAGAAGTGGCGAAAGAGGGTCAGGGATATCCGTGCCTACGGCACGACATGATGATGATGATGATGATGATGATATATATTTATTTATATATATATATTGAGAGAGAGAGAGAGAGACAAAGAGAGTGATTTAAAAGCAGCGAGATTGAGAGAGATAGAAAGAAAAAAGCGAAAACGCAACAGACACACACACACACACACACACATATATATGTGTGTGTGTGTGTGTGTGTGTGTGTGTATCGAAAAGAGTTGACTGTCAGAATTCCGTTGACTCCCCTTTACAATCTGTCCCTATCAGTCATCGCTCTTGAAAAGTTATGAAGACATCACCTAGAGTCCCTACAAATCTGATGAGTGTAATATTTTGTTTGTCTGTCAACTCTAGTGAGTGTCCATTTATAGTAGATGTCCATACAAAAACGTTGCAAATGCGTTCGCTCTTGATTCTCAGGTAGTTTTCGTCAAGTCTATTTAATCTTAGATGGTTTGTGAGATAAAAAGTATATGATTGTACTGGTACTGCTTTGTTGGTGCTGCTGCACTTTCTTTTAATGAAAAACACCATGTAGCGTCTAAATGTGGTTCCAAAAACGTGTTTTTTTCCAGGCATTTCCTTAAAGTGGTTCACCAAATAAGAGAGATCATCGTTTCCACGGCCTTTTGGCTGGGCCGTCTGGCATTCGGGCCGGATGGGGTATCGATCAATGGCAGATTGGGGGCTGAAAGGCCCCCAGCTTCGGTTGGGCCATCTCTGGGTGGGCAAGTGCAACCTTTGTCCCCTATGTATGGCACTAGACCTTGCTGTTTAGTTTAAGCCATTACCCGACATACGTGCCCGGACTCAGATTTGGGTCCGTGAAACTGCTTAACTCATTAGACCCACATTGCACTTAATGACCAGCAGGGTTCGAGTCTCGGCTCGTTCCCGACCTTCCCTTCCCCTTTATCCCCACTTTAATCGGCCTTCGGGCTTTTGATCTTATGTCAAGTCCTGTCTGGTGGGAGGCAGCGACAAATAATTTACCAAATAAGAGAGATCAGATTTCCATGTGTTTAGTAAACTACCAATAGTCGTCAATGTTATACCTTTTCGTATGCTGATATCGCTTTTTGTTGACGAGATATTGTTACCGAAGTATATCAACTGGTTTACTAATTTTAGAGGTTTGACATGAATCGACATGATGTCACCATCTTGAAAAAAACGCATGGACTCTGATTCATGTGATTTCACTTAGTGACCAATGACTATATGCTCTTTGATCCTGGCTATACAGCAGAGTTTCGGTTTGAATAGGTGTCTTTAAAAGAAGCGTTTGATCATCTACGTCGTATGAATAGGTAAAAGTTTCAGCGGGATATCGTCTGCTTATTTTCTTTTTTCTAATGTGAAACCACTTTCTGTCTATCCCTCCTACAGACGTAGAAGAAATTGACCACGAGTCGCCTACTGTCCTTGGTGTGGGGTTGGTAAATACACACGCGCAAACATGCATACACATACACACATGGGCGTAAGTTAATCTTTATGAGACTGAAAGATCACGAGAACAATTGGATTAATACTAATTCGCAGCTGGAGCTGCATCTTTCATCTGAGCGTCATCATATCTCAAAATGTTTAACATTAAAATAAATAGACATGGAATAGACTCTTGAAAATGCTGTCGTAACCAGCAGAATTAAATACAATGAAATGATACATCGTTAAAAGAAAGTAAACATTAAAGGTAAAACATCTGCCCTCACACATATATATATATATATATATATATATATATATATATATATATATATATATATATATATTGTGTATTCAGGTGTTCTCGATGCAGAGTAATTGGAAATGATGTTACTACAGAGAAATGGATGATTACATGAATCTACACTAAATATATGGAAATACGTTAGATACTTTTAAAATCAACTCATATAAATAAAAACTGTTTTATGATTTTCACCGGTACTTATTAGATAAATTCATTTACTTTCTTCCTCGTGGTCTTTCGTTTTATTCTTTTTTTTTTCTTTTTTCGTTGCAACTTTCTATACTTTACTTTTTCCTTTGTCTGCATCACCTTTCACTTACATTCTCTTATCCATCCCCTTTACATTCCAACAATTTTCTGCTCTTTGTATTTACATATTTGAGATGAAAATGCTGATTAAATTTGGACGACTATTTATCTGCTGCAGTAAAAAACAATCATAGCCATCTTTTGAACATGGATGGTCCTTTGGTGTTTACAATGTTTCCGTTCTTTTTAGATTGCTGGGATTTCTTTAAATATGCCGTCTGCATCCTCTACTACGGATACTAACCCTCAGAAAGAGTTTCTGAGTTTGAGATAAAACAATATATAGTCGTTTGGTTCTAGCTCTGAATCTCTGCTGATAGTGGAGTACCACCTCATTACCAATAATCCCTGATCCACTCTGACATCCTGGTTTGATTCATGTTAGTATCCTAACTATGAATCACATATAAGTTTTAAAAGTATTCTTAATATATAGTTGAAACTTGATACCATATAGCTGCGTACATTGCTGTATTAAGAAATAGTTAATTAAAGATATTCTTCCTTGCAAAGCATTACTATTACTATCATTATTATGTTAGTTTTTTGGGGAGTTTTTCGTACCAACGTTAGCAGATGGTTCCTCACTAGAGTTTGAGTGGAAGCAAGTCACCTCTCGCCCCTTTAACAAAACTTTGGGGACTGTTCCAAATGCATCAATTACCAATGGTATCAACTTCATATCCCCCCCTTTTTTTTAAAAGTTCTCAAGTAATGTCTAGTTATTTATCTCACTTTTTGCTTTCTTTTAATTTCATTTTATGGTTTGCAAGGACGGCAAAATCTAGTACTCGGCAGGTTTGTTTTTTTTTGGTGGCTATCACTAGGCCAGATAGTCTTACCGAGATTTGGTGATCTACTTGTAGCTCAAAATCCCAGAGAAGTTTATGTGTTTCATTCTCCAAGAGGAATTCTGGCAGTGCATATACAACTTTTTCCTACGGTCAAATTTCAATTTCTGGCACAATTTCCTGTGAATCATCTTCCCCACCAAGTTGTGTCTAGTCTTATACTCTTTTCACCCTAATTTGCTCCATTCGGTTATTATATGATTGATTAGTTTGTCTCAATCACCAAATGTATTCCTTGAGAGTATTTTTTTGGATGGTCTCTGTTCCTCAAACGTATGTACCAACTATATTTACTTTCACATTCATGTTCGATAGTTTTTTTTTAATTCCCTGGCAAGGTCTAAGTATTTGTCTTTCTTCTTCTTCTTTAACTTCTTCTTCTCGATAACGTTAGCTGATGATTTCTCATAGGAGTTTGGATGACAGCAAGTCTTCTCAAGTCTCCAGGACTCTTACCGTATATATAAAAAAGAGTTCGAGTCTCATTGGGTACCCCTTTCATATGGCCTTGTGCCACATCTAAGCAAAAAGCTTAGTAAATTATCTCCAGGACTCTTATCGATCTTTTTAATACTGGAATTTTGAAGGTCTTCCCTGGTCCTCTTATTTCCAAGTCTTCCAGCCCTTTCGTGACTGTACCCTGAGCACCAATTACAGTTGGAATCACCATCATTGTCATGTTCCAAAGTTTTTCAGTTCCCTTGCAATGTATACTACCCGGTCGGCTGTGGCTGCAGAATACACCGACTACATCTCTGTAAAGGAGTAAGACCCCGCCAATGATTGTCTGGATACAACACTGAAACAATACATAGTGGAATTTTGGGGAATGCAGAGTACCACTTTAATGCCATCACTCCCAGTTACACTCTCTCTAGAGTGGAAGCACCTTTCAATTTTACTCTCTGGTTTACTTGTACTGCAAAGTTTACTATTCGTCACGTTCTCTCTATTTTATTGACTATCAGTTCCATTGAGACTTATCTGTTTTTACTTTAACGTAGTTGCTCGTCATGGTGGTGTTTTATGATACTATTAGAAGAGATTCAATTTCTCTTCTAAGGTTTCACTTTCTTTGTCATTTTCAAGTTTTCTCGTATGAGATAGCGCTTTTTTTTCTCCTGAAATATTTATACATTTGTTTATATTTCAATTTTTGTTTCCTAGTTATTGCTGTTCTGTTGATCTTTGTTGTTGTATGGGGTCTTTCTAGTCGCTGTGAGTATTGTTTCTTTGCTCTTTTTATATAGTCTTTATGTCTTCATATCGATGAATCGATATAATCTTTAACGCTAGTGAGTCCTCTTCTTCCTTTTTTTCTCGAGACATATTTTCTGTCTGTGTAATCTTTGGGATCTATGGCCTTTTGGATTGTCATTAAATTTCTTTTTCTTGAATTAATTTGTTGAGTTCTTCCTCTTCCTCTTTAAGAATGGTCCTGTGTAACTTCGAATTGGGACAGCTCTGGTGTTTATTCCTTTGATGAAATTTTTCCTATATAGTTTTGTTTCGATAAGTTTTCTTGTTATCCTGAGATAATATCTTAGTCTTTCTTTCAATTCCACTAGGTTAATAGTGTTTGCTTCCAATATTCGCAATAACTTGTTACTTTCCTTTTCCCTGTGCGTTCTCATTTTTCTTGATTTGGTAGTTCTAATTCTTCCGTCAACTAGTTTTTTATTTACTCTTTGCAAGTTTTTCACATCAGCATGAGCTGTGGGTTTTTATTGGGGTCTCCTAGGGTTTCTGGGCGGTTCACAGTATTTTAGCCGATCTCAATAATTTTATAGGAATAGTGTCCTTTCTTCATCCGATTTTCATCTGTTCAAATTTTTGGAGAAATGTTCAAAGTTCAACTACTAAACTTGGTATCACTGGCACCCTAATGTTCCTCATTTTTTTTTATTTCTCTGGTTAGGTGCAAGTATTTTGCTTTCTTTTCTTTTCAATTCGTGGTCCACAGGAGCTGAAAAATTCACAGCAAGGTAACTTCTCATTTTTTTATTATCATTATTAATTAGATTTTCACATTAACGTTGGCTGATAGTCTTTCTCTGGATTCTGAGTGACACCATATAATTTCTTACAAAACATTTTAAACAGAAAGAAGTACTTGCAAATATATAACAGTCAGGAAAGTAACTATTGTTATTGAATATTGATTTTTACTAGAAACCATTTAAATTTGTATAAATTATAAGAATTACATCGGAGTATTTTAAACCATAGAATCGCATATAAATTGTTAGTGTTATATTATTTGATATAAGTGGCAGGATGCTAACAAATAAAAAGGTGCAATTAACAAGAGAAATGCAATTGAACATTGAAAATATAGTTCTGATTAGAATCAAATATCAGTTAACGGATCAAATTTCAGTTTTACATAGCTCATAATGATTTGATATGCAGTTAAACAAATACACTAAAGTAAATTGATTGTATGTCATATTTTATTTTGTGACTTAGCTATTTTTTGGATCTTCAACTGTCTGTCTGTTTAATACCATTTGATTGAAGACTTTCCCAGGTTTTTTTCTGTCTCTTGATTCGCAATTTATCTGATATAAATCAGGGACCAAATATAGAACCCTGAATATATATTTTATCTAAAACATGTTGTTGTGTTTGGGCTTCATCACTTGGTTACTGATGTAATTACATGCAGTTTCATGATAATCTCAATCAAATATTCTCCTTGTATGTTTCGAAATAATTTTAACATATTAAAGTCTCTGTTTACAGACAAGCGCACATCGGAGGATTTTAACACAAATTTCTTCCATTTTAATAATCCACGTTTGAAAAAAATCCTTTTTTTTTGTTTTCTTTAAATCTTTTTTGCATTACTTCATAACATTTTTTCATTCGTTCTTGTTCCGTTTACTAATGTGATTCGATGCAGAAATAATTGCAGCCACTTCAACATATATAATAAAAAAAAAATTAGCATATGTAAATAATTACGTCATTCATGATGTTAACAATGTGTTCCATTTCTAGGTTGCAATAAAAGTTTCTAGCAACAAAGAGGAAAGGAAGGGATAATAACCATTTCATACAAATGACACGTGTTCAAAAAAAAAAAAGAAAGGAAAAAAGAGGTACTTTTGTCGGTAAAGGAAATATCCTGTTGTTTCCTAAATAGTATCAGTTGAAAGCTTTACAATCTCTATAACTTACGCTTTTATTCATATTCGGTCCGTTTCTTAACTGACTGCTGACCCTTTTCAAAACCTCTAAAATTCTTGTGACCGTTTATCAAACATACCATGGTGTAGTGTTATCGTCGTAAGAATTGGACACGGCGACACGAGTTCAAATCCTGGACGAGACTGATTGCATTTCACATAGCACTAATACCCTTGGGAAACGTATGAATCCAATTATTCTCCCTCCAGCTATGGGTAAATAGTAGGACAGACTAGGTTCTTCAGCCTTGGTGAGGCAACTAGTCTAGGAGAAGGAAAACTCTGAATTCAAACCTGTTAAACTCCGCTTAAAATATGACCTTGTGTCATATCCTGCCCGAGTGGAGGGGTTGGGTAAATAGGATCATACATACCATGGGAGTTCCCCGTTATTTTTTGTCAAAAGGATAGTCACAATGCTAACCAGGGTTGGAAGATGGCTACTATATTTCCAATGTTAGTCTCAGAATAACTTATTTATTCAGCCTTATGAAAGTAGATTTAAAGAAAAAAGTTCTTTCTTCAACAATTTACTCTACGAAATGGCTGCCTACAGCTTCTATGACAATAATACTCATTGAGAATTACTAAATATTTGGAACTAACGAAATAATCTGATGATATACATAACTTGGAACACACACTATTCATTGTATATTTGGTATAACAATTACTTTTTCTCGATAATTTTTCTCCATTCATCGTGAACAGTTTTTACGAAGATCATTAAATAAGTTTCCAGACGTTTCTCGTATGGGCACTTTTATTGACAGTACACGCATGAAACACTAGTCCCCTTTGAAGTAATCTCCTCCGCCTGCAATTAACTTGTTTTACCGTTCCCACAACATCTTAAAGGCTCCATTGAAGTCCTCTTGTGTGAGCGTGTCAATGACCTTCGTCACATCCTCTTTCATCTCCTCAATTGTCTCATAACGACAGCCTGTGAGCATAGAGAATAACCCAAAATCACAGGGAGCAAGGTCTGGACTTGAGGGATGCTGAGGAACTGTCTTGATGCCCATCTTGGTCAAATAGTCTGTGACAAGGATGGAGTTGTGGACTAGTGAATTGTCCTGCTGGAAATGCCTCTTACCCAAATTGAAGAGAGCTGGCTTCTTCCAACGGAATCTCTTCCTGAACTCCCTTAAAACCTCTGTATAGTAACCCTAACCGTAACCTTTTGGCCAATCAACTCTGGTGTATTGAAGCCTTACTCCTCCTACACCTCTCATGCTCCCTCACAGTCTCCTTTGAATCTCTTATGCTACTCAAAAACTGATGCTCGATTCATGCAAGATGGTCGAATAGCAGTCTGAAACATTCTATACGTTTCTGTGGCATCCTTTTTTCCAAGTTTAAAACATATTTTTATTGCATATCGTTCTTCGAAAATGTCCTCACGTCCAGATAGCTTTTTTTGAAATTCCCCAGCTGTGACAATCAGGCTTTAGTAGGGTGTATTCCAATTCATACAGTAGCTGTTCATTTGAACCTGAAATCATAAAAATTGGTTAGTCATCTCATCAGATGTATAGCAATAACATAGTGAATATTCAAGTGTCTAAGACGATTTTAATTACCTGTACCAAAAAAGTCCGGAAACCTATTGAACTCACCCAGTATATTGCCTTATTGATCCTGTTTTGAGTTGGTTTTGCCTTTAAAACTATACATTTCTTTATTAGGTCGCTTGAAAGATAATTTGAAAAATAATCATAAAGCAACAATAGGGAATTAAAACGTCGAGTAAGTTAAAAGAAAAGGAGCAAATATTGTCTTCTTAACAGGCGTAGTATTTCATGTTAAAAACATTAGAAAAAAGAAAAATATATTCTTCGGTTTCAACCAAGTAATCATTATTCAATATTAGAAATTTAAAAAAAGAAGATAAAAAATATAGCAAGCGATTTTTTGTTTTAATAGGAAAACAAATTGATTTGGACGAACAAAAATCTTCGTCGAAACAGTGCAAGGCGAATAAAATGTAGTTGGTAGATTTGGTATCGGAAACGAGTATGCATCTGTGCTAGATGTTGGGTTAACTATCGTTAGCTTTTCTTGAATGGTAAATACGACCAATAATAAGTTAAACACGGGCATGGATATGGAATGATTACTTGATTAATTTCAGTTCAAATATTGAATTAGAATAGCAAAAGAGAAGAAAAAAATCTGCCGATTTGCAAAGATAATGAATTAGTTATAATGAAACTGGAATAATTATCGAATGTTTTCACAGTTTTCTTGGTTTTGTTGAATCACTAATCAAGTCACTTATTTAGTTAATTGTTATAGCATCCTTATTAAAAGGTTCAGATTTATTCCTTCTTTCCTTCTTTTTTCGTTTCTTTCTTTCTTTCTTTCTTTCTTTTCTATCTAACAAATAATTATCTTCCTTTACTAGTTCTTTCTTTCTTTCTTTCTTTCTTTCTTTCTTTCTTTCTTACCTGTTCTTTTTTCATTCCTGTCTTTTTAAAAATCTTTCTTTCTTGTTTTTTCCTCTGTTCATTCTTTCATGTATTCATATTTTTCTTTTCTTGGTAGCTACATAACTTTCATATCTATTCTTTCTTTCTTTCTGTCTTTCTTTCTTTCTTATTCAGGTCATATCTATCTCATATCTTCAATTATAATAATATCTCTTTCTTTCAAACACACACACACACACACACACACACACACACACACACACACACACACGCACACACGCACATCTGGGTTTATCTCTCAATTTATCTAAGTGAAGATGCTTTGTTCAGGTTAGAAATCTTGTGGTATAGTCCAATTATGACTGGGTAATAATTTCGATCCTGATTAAATCCCCGATATTTACGGCTTTGAGCAAAAATTAAATCAAGGTTTACTTTTATATAGTGTCTCTCGAAGTAGATTAACGGATAATAACGTGAAAGTTCTATTCCCTCGTCGTAACCATATTTCTAACCATGTGCCACGAGTACGTTAACCTTCCACAAGATATATGATATCAAAACGAATTTGGAGATTTTGCTCATAAAACTGACATTAACTTTACACTTTTCCAGTTGGAACTTGCCCTCAAAGTCATGTATACACAATATCCAATAACAATACTGATAATTACGCGCGCGTGAACACACACACCCTAACACGCGTATGTATATGTATATGTGTATGTGTGATCTTTCGATAATAAGAATGATTATAATATCTACTCCAAATTTTAGATTGCAAATAGCGTTAAAAGCTGAGTCACAATTTAAATAGATTGTGTCAAGAGAATATATAGACCATTGGCACCCAACTGATTTTGGGTCATGTCCTACTTTGGTATTTCTACATTTTGATGCCCTGCTGTAATATTTAATTATTAAATATTCAAAATTTTAATGCAATTCACGTGAAGGAAGCTTAAAAGTCTATTAACTTGGTCTCTGAAAAAGCCCCACCAAATTACTGAAATTTTTTTACACTCACACACAAACACCTTAATCTGACTCTCCAGCATAGGGAGGATTTGTCACATGTAAAATATATAAACAGGGTATTGCTAATATGATTATATTTTCCTTTTGTTATATTGGTTGCCTAAGGAACTTTGATGACAGAGAAGAGAAGATTCCATTAATCCAGCAGGCGACATTTCCACACTAGAAAGAACCTCTCTGAAACTGGTAGACAAATTCACCTTCCTAGGAAGCAGTGTCTCATCAACCGAAAAAGATATCGACACGCGGCTAACGAAGGCATAGACAGCTATCGATAATCTATAGATCATATGGAAGTCAGACCTGACCGATGAAATTAAACGCAGTTTCTTCCAAGGAGCAGTCGTGTCGTTACTTCTGAATGGATGCACCACTTGGACGCTAACAAAACGGCTGGAGAAGCTAGACGGCAATTACACAAGAATGTTGCGAACAATATTGAATAAGTCCTGGCAGCCACACCCCACAAAACACCAACGATACGGCCACTTGCCTCCCATCACGCAAACCATCTAAGTTAGATAAACCAGACATACAGGACACTGCTGGAGAAGTAGAGACGAGCTCATAAGTTAAACTACTCTTATGGACCCCCACATATGGCCGAGCAAGGGCAAGACGACCAGCTCGAACATATATACATCAGCTATGTGAGGATACAGGATTTAGCCCTGAAGACCTGCCAGAGGCGATGAACTATAGGGAGAAGTGGCGAGAGAGGTTCAAGGATATCCGTGCTGGCGGCACGACATGATGATCACGATGATGATTATGCAAAACGCCCCGTCGAGGATTTTATTCGCACTTGGTTCGCCGATTATATTTCTTACACCGATATGCATTGTGATAAGCGCCCCTCATATAATCATGATCATGTCATGCTGCTTGCACTGATTCCCCCCATCTCTCTCTCTCTCTCTCTCTCTCTCTCTCTCTCGATTCATCTCTATACTCCACCGCTTCCGGCAGTTCTTCTAGATTACATACTGTGTCTATAGAGAGCTGTTGTAGATACATCTTAGTGGGTCATCCTAAATTTCCACGTCCGTGTGAAGGGGTCCATAGGAGCACGTTCCTTTTGAATTCGTCCTAACTTCTCTACCAGCGTCCCGCTGGTCGTGTCGGTCTTATATGGATTTTTAGAGATGAGATGTAAGTGGCCGTACAACTGCAGCTTTGTGGAATGCTGCTTACATGATTCGTTCTGTGTGACTCTTTGCATTCTTGTGCGATTCCAGTCAAGCTCAGCGTCCATGTGGTGCATCCGCATAATTGAACTGAGATGACTGCAGTTTCTAAAAAAATTGTGCTTTATTTTATCAGATTGGTTCAACTTCCATGTGATCAACAACCTATCTATTGCATTCTATGCCTTGGCTAGTTGCATATTTATGTCATTTTCTGTAGATGAGACACTGCTCTCGAGGAATGTGAATTTGTCAACTAGTTTCAGAGAGCGATCATTTTAATTACAAATATTTACACTGTTTTATCAGCATTGACATGGAGGTCAATGTCACCTGTTGCCTGCTCCAGACAATACTGCAGGGATTTGGCTTGGGTAGGTGGATTTGCCAGAAGCGCTATGCCATCTGCGTAGTATCGGAATAATAGATTGTCGAAATTCCTTGCCTTCCATACTTCTCGTGGAAGTACATCAAATCCAGGAGCTTTCCAGGTTTTAAAAAATTATTTGTTCTACGTCGAGTTCTTTTTGAATAAACTGTCCTAATTTGATATCTTGTTGATTATAGATAATTTTCTTGATAGGTTTATTTGTAACTTTAGCGGATTTTCCAAGAAAGATTCTTGAAATGTGCTATCCACATGCGTGTTAATTGTTCTTGGCGGGGAGCTTTAAGTTAGCTCTGGAGATGTGTTTCCTTTTACTCACTTCGTTAACTGTCTGCCACAGTATACGAGGTTGTCTATCTTCAACAGAATTTCTTATCTTATTCATCTGGCCTTGAAAATAGATTATATTCAAGGCTAGATAAACAAGATTTTGTCCTTTTTGGCATGCATTAATAAGTTAATTTTGTACCTTCTTAAGTTTCTGTGCGTTGGCATTTGTTGGGTTGCTTTCATTATATAGAGATGCGGTTTTCACATCTCCTTTGTTTTTTACAACTAGTCTCCTAGGGAATTCAGTGTTAGGCTCTGTGCTTGGTTGGTATGCATTCTGCTGCAGTTTCCATATGGGCGTATTTAACTCAAATTTCCCATGCAGAGGAAGTGTTTTGGATACTCCCCGAATAGCATTTCTTAGTGTTATCGTATATTTATGGTTATAATCTCTATTGTTAAGCAAGGATCAGTCATAATGTGCTGTTTTATTTTATTATTTTATTTTATTTTTGCTACGTGTTCCTATGAATACATAGATGTATCTTTGCTGTGACTATTCGGTGGTGGGAAGACTCACCTTTAAAAGAGGAATATCCTTCTCAATTCAAAGCGCTATTAATCCATTTCTTATTCAGGAGGATGTAATCTATCTGTGCTTCAGCATTATTTTTGTAAATGGAATTCCATGTTTTTCTCTTTCCTTTTCTAAAGTTTAGTATTAAGGCATTGTAGATCCATTTTCAAGTGAGAAATCTGTTCCCCATTTCTGTTTGACGACTTGTGTAAGATGAATTTGTTGTTTTCGTTTTTAATTATTTGAGCACCGATTATTACGATGTTGTGTTTAGCGATGCTACGAACAAGGAGAATAACTCATTATGGAAGGTGACGTGAACTGTGTCATCACTAGCATTTATAGAACTGTAGTAGGTGATATATATGCTAGGGTTGCCGTTAAACGTTGCAGCTACAATCATTCGGGGTTGTATTTTCTCAGGGCAATAAGGTGTTTTTAGGGCGGGAGGACTGAGAAGCATTCTTACAAATCCTATGACAGCATTGACATTGCTTTTTTTTTATGCAAATGCTGAGATAAATGTCCATCCATTGCCAGAATCGTGGTATTTTATCATGGTATCTGTGTTCTTGTATACATACTGGGCCTTAGATATGCTTTGCCGCAGAAGCTGTCAAATGTGGTAGTTGACGTATTCTATTTAAATTTCTAATGTTAAGTGTTTCTGTATATAATGTGCTTTTACAATAAAGTAGTTTTTGTTTGTGTTTGAGTTCTGCAGCTGATTTTTCGAACACAGGGCTACAGCAAAACGCACCCCGAATTTACCAACGCGAAGAGCGATGCGATTTAGATTTATGATTTGAGTGAGAGTCAAGGTAATCTCTCAATAATTATATTTTATCTCATCAATAGACGCGAACCTTATAGATGAGTTGTTGTAGTTTCTTAACTGAACTATATTATCCCGGCCATTGACTTGTATGTTCTTTTGCTCTGTTGAAACACACTGTTGACTCGAAGTTGGGTTCATCTGTCTTACTTCATATCCACCATGCTGCTCCATATCCATTCTTTTCCTTAAGTTTTAACTTAATTGAGGACCAACTAAGTAGTCTTTTATTTTTAATTGTTTTTCGTCTCCTTCATAGTCTGCCTCAACAGTTTCCTTAATTTATTTCGATAATCATTCAAGTTACTTTAAGAAGATTCGATTCTTATAGAAAATGTCACAGATAGAACCCCTGTCTCGTAATGGTTACGACTAAATCTGCTTAATTTTTAACTATATCTCTCTTATATATATATATATATATATATATATATATATATATATATATATATATATATATATATTCTCATTCCTGCCCAGGAGGTTGGAGCAGTAAAATACTCCGACAACATCTCTGTATTGTTGTAAGACTCCCGGAAAATCCTGGATATTATCCTAGATCATTCGACAGTGAGGTTTCAGTCTTAGACCTTTGTCGTTATTCTAAGGTTTACTTTGACTCGGAGTGGCAGGAATTATCAGGGCTCTATCTATAGACCAAATAGAACTGCTTATACTTGAAACCATTTCACTGTTTGTGAATTGAGGTATTAGCGATTCTAGAAACGATTTACTTGAATGCACGAAATAAAAATCTATATTTGAAACTATGTCAGCCAACAAATGAGCTCTTGCTCATTTAGAAAAGTTACCTACAAACTATACGTTAACAAATATATATACATATATATATATATATATATATATATATATATATACACACACACACACATATATATATATATATATATATATATATATATATATATATATATACATATATATATATGGTAGTTTCAATAAGTTTCCAGACTTTTGGTTCAGCCATTTAAAATTATCGTTGACTCTTGAGAATTCACTATGTTATTGCTATACATCATATGAGATGACTGAACAATTTTTATGATTTCAGGTTCAAATCAACAGCTACAGCAGCAATTGGAATACACCATACTAAAGCCTGATTGTCACATCTGGTGAATTTCAAAAATGCAATCTGGACGTGAGGACAGTTTAGAAGAACGATATGCAATAAAATTAAGTTTTAAACTTGAAAAAAATGCCATAGAAACGTATGGAATGCTTCAGACTGCTATTCGACCATCTTGCATGAATCGAGCTTCAGTTTCTGAGTGGCATAAGAGATTCAAGCAAGGCAGGGAGTCTGTGAGGGATGATGAGATGTCAGGGAGGAGTAAGGAAGTCAATACACCAGAGATGATTGGCCAAAAGGTTACGGTTAGGGTTACTATACAGAGGTTTTAAGGGCGTTCAGTAAGATATTCCGTCGGAAGAGGCTAGCACTCTTCAAATCGGGTGTGGGTTTTTTTTTGTCTGTGTGTTTGTGAGTTTGTACGTGTGAAGATAATTTGGCATAAATTATTCTACAGAAGTTGATTTGTCATGAAATAAAACCATCAACCGACATTCCCATTCAAGTGGCATGATTGTCGTAACGAAATGGACTAAACGAACAAACTTCAAATGATGGTGGACGTAGTGTTTCATTTTGCTTAAATATCCTTCGGAAGTTCCCAATGAGGAATTTGCAAGGCAAGACTGATATGTTTCGCTTTGATAAACGAACCAGTCAAGGAGAACGTAAATTATTAGGAAAAAAAGCGTGCCTTGTGTATAAGATTTTCCTACAATCGGCAAATTACCTGTGCCAGCCGTCTAACGGTTCGCTTCTTCAACTTAACAGTTTGAAAATCACTGATCGTGAGTGGCAAGAAAAGCATTATATATATATATATATATATATAAGTACCCAGTGGTTCTGACGAAATCTACCTAGCTTTCACCTTTCTGGATCATCATCATAAAACTGACCCATTAGGTAATTATATGAATATTTGCTCTACTTCGTATCGAGCACATTCTTCGTTCACTTAGTTCCCTGTCTGAGTTTTTTTTTTCTTTTGGCTAGACATGACATTATTCTCTGATTTTTTTCAGACAATTCGTATGTTTTTCTTTTTTTCTTTTTTCATGGAATTTTTTCCCAAATATCAATTGATGTATTTTTTTATTCTTTAGTCGGATCTCTCTGGGTTTTTTTTCACTCTACCGGGGGTTAACGTTATGGGTTAAGCTAAAATAGAAATACATTTTATATATATATATATATATATATATATATATATATATATATATATATATATATATAATGTATTTCTATTTTTGGTTAACCCATAACTTATATTTATATATATATATGTTTGTCTGTTTAAGTATATATATATATATATATATATATAAATGTGTGTGGGTGTCTGTTTACGTATATATAAATATATATGTGTGTGTGTGTGTGTGTGTGTGTGTGTGAAAGAGAGAGAGAGAAACATTAGATTTATATCCAAGATTTGCATTGTTTGACTAGTTGAAATTAATTAAATCTCCTCCTTTCTTTATGACATATACATTCACTTTTATGCTAATCATTCCGTTGCAATACAATTTGGATTGATATGAAGGTGACTTCTTTTGTGCTATCTTTATAATGTTGAAATGAAAGTGATTAACTTATTCAATGCAGTTAATTTACTATATCGTTCTTCAGGAAAACGACATTAACCAAAAAGAAATAAACAAACAAACAAATAAACAAACAAACAAAATATATTTATTGTAATTAAATTTATTCAAGTTGAATGTTTATCCTGAGCGTCGTCTCAATAAATTATGGATATCAGATAACTGAATGGCTAATGCTGTTCGTTGAATAACAAAGCTGACACCATTTGGAAATTTGGAAATATTTATTTACATATGTGTGTAGTGTCTGCATGGGATATCTTATTTACTTTATTATTCAAACTCTTTCCTTTTCAAAATCTACCGTACGTGTTTGTCATACTAAACCAAATATGATAAGAAAATATCTTTTATTATGAAGACAAGCAAAACAGTAATCGATCGTTATTTTATTCATCTCACGTTACGTACATTGAACCTTAGAAAATCTTAAATCTCTTCTCATGTCAGATGATTGTAAGATTTAAATTAATTCTTAAGTCTTGAATTATTATTAAAACCAAATGGCACACAGTGAGTTTAACGCTCACAAGACGGAAAAGTGTGACATTTTACAGTATATTGCTTTAAAGCTTATAATCTATCGAACAGAATTTCGAGATACGATTGCTTTTAATTGTTTCAAGATAAATTAAACAATCTAACATATTGTATTTCGGTGCTTTTAGGCGTTCTTAGCATTATGGTTATCGCCGTAGGAAACTGAATTAGTATCCCTAATTAAAATCCTGAACGATTCTTTTTATTTTTTATTTTTTTTTGCGTTCCATTATCGCTTATCTCCCTGGGAATTGCATGAATACATTAGTTCTTCTCCCAGTTATGGGTAAGTTGTAGTCCAGAATGGGTTTTTGGCTTTGGTTTTTGACTCTTATACGAGATGAAAATCTGTAAATTCAAACCTGTTTTACACTACTTAAACATTTATCTTGTGTTAAATCCTGCTCCTAGCAGAGAGGTTGGGTAAATACGTATATTTACGCCGTGATAAAATTGGGTCTAATTGAAAATATTGAAATAGTGATTAAAAGGTTTAAGTAAGAAGACATCTGTCAATTTCATGGTAGTAAATGTAACTATAGAGTTAAACGCTGTGAAGGTGATTTCTTTTCTGAGTAAACGTTTTTACACTAAGGTGTATCAAAATTTATGTATATATTTCTTCAAGAATCTATCTACGATTCCCATTAGATTACAATATATATATATATATATATATATATATAATCTACCAATTTCTAAGTAAATTATATTCATAAACACATTGAGTTATGTAAATTCTAACTGTAGAGATATTGGTTTTGTTTACTTTCTTATCAGGTCTGTTCTTTAATTAATAGTTGTATGATCTTTATCATATCTCTTTCCTTAAAGTATATTTTATTATAATAAGCATCATGAGTCTGTTTCTATGTATGTACCGAAAATTACCTCACCACCAACGTCACAATTCCCTGAAATTTTATATTATGTTTTCAAAGAGAGATAAATAATGGTTATCTAATCTTGATCAGCATCTTCTTTATCGATGGCGTCTCTATTAAAGTCTAAGTAAGATTTACATCAAAGTAGCCGGTTTTAATAATGCTTTTTATATGCTGCTGTGTGTCATAAATATCTGTAAGGAATTAAGTTTTTCATTACATGTGGTGTGGATGATTTTCCTTTTAAGAAAAACCGGATACAATAAATAATTATTTTGTGCTAGAGATTTCGTACTTCATCAGTTTTATTCTCAATCATGTTTAAAGCAATCGAACGTATAATTTTATATAGAAATCAATTAAAAAAAGATACATAAGAAAAATATGTTAATATGAGTTCTTTTTAGTGCCTTTAGTTTTTCTAATTCAATGTTTTATTAGCTAATTTTTTATGTAAAGTTGGCGACCGTAGTCGAGGGCGACAGAAACGCTCCCTTTTCAATAGCTACTACACCGAGGTGTAGGAGAGGGCGCTACTCCTTTCCCTGGATTGCTACACTTTACCCTTGATACGTGCCTTATAATGCTGAGTGTTAAGCAAGGAGGTATCAAGTACCATTTTTAAAGTCTTAGGCATGACGCGACTTGAGATTGAACCCAGGTCTCCCGGACCATTGGTGAATACTCCACCCACTAATTTACCTTAA
Organism: Sepioteuthis lessoniana; assembly: GCA_963585895.1. Lineage (NCBI taxonomy): Eukaryota > Metazoa > Mollusca > Cephalopoda > Myopsida > Loliginidae > Sepioteuthis > Sepioteuthis lessoniana. The sequence goes on from OY757910.1 coordinate 7,594,894, forward strand.
ATACGTGTGCCCGACGTGTGTTGATATTTTTATGAGCCTCGGTATTTTTTCTTAGTTTGATTCTGTTTGGTTTCTTGATATGTCAATATTCGTGTGTCATTTAATGCAACAAGATCCTTGTAGAAGAACAGCACATATAATATTTACCTCATAGTGAGGGTTATAAGGGGGTTAATACATTTCCTAAGGGTATTAGTTTGATAGAGAACATTATAGTGTGACTGAAGATCAAACCCATTTATTTCGAGGCCGAAGTCCAGCGCTGTAGTCCATTGATCTACCGTGTTCAAATTGTATGAGAAAACGTAAAATCACTACTGAATATAAAATGTTTATAATAACGATTTGCTCCTTGTTTAACCTGGAAAACGTAAAGCACGATCTGGGAAATAGATCAATAAAGGTTTGGTCAATAATGTAGCAGTTGCGGCACATGTAGGAAAGTCTTTGCGAAAATAAAAAGAAACAATCGAGCTTAAAATGAAACAAAACGAAAACTCTGGAGATCCCAAGAACTAGAAAATTGACGAATAAATAATTCGGAAAGAATATCAGTTTAGTTTAGACTTGTTTATTCACCTATTGGTTATTTAATGTCGATACTTATTAATTTCCATATGTTTAATTATACTTATAACTATATTCTCAATGTTTCATTGCATTACTTTTCAAAACTGGTCTTTGTAATCTTTCGTTTTTCAGTATTTTATGGTATCAAATATTCTAATGTAATAAAAATAATTAACCGGTCGGGATAGGAATATCCTATATCACCGGCAGAGGGGTAAGACCTCTTCAAAAAGGGAGACCTTGGATGAACACTAAACTGTATCTGATTGTGAGGCTCCAGTTATGGATATCTGCTTGTGTGATATACCTCTTCATTGTCATTAGGCACACACCCACTCTGTACTGAAGGGTTAATATTTGTCAGGATTCGATCTATGTGTCAAATTGATCTATCTAAACAGTAGTTGCATTCGAGAGGATTGTGTTTAAAAGAAGCCCTTGAAAAATATCTACCCGAAAATGTAAATATGAACGTTCAATGAACGCGATTACAAAACATTTAGTCATGAAATAACCCTTAATGGGTTGACAAGCCGTAAAAACCAATTAATTGAAATCATAAAATTCATGCCAAAAATTCACATTCAGGTAAAATTATTAAAAAAAAATAATTGCTTCAAAAAAGTTGACTTTGCCTATGAGTAACCCAACAAGTGTTTACATCCCATAAAACCAACCACCCAACAAACAAACATACTGAATCTTCGAAAACCCTGTAATACAGGTTATCCATATGCTGTTCCTGTGGTTGAATTCTTGGGAAGAATTAGTCGTAAATATTTACCCGCTATTAACGATTTAGGGCAATTTTGCTATATTACTTCATTCTTCAAAACGGAGCCTTTGGTAATTTCCATTTAAAAAGTTCAAAATCTATCTCATAGAAAAACCTGTACTGCTATTCTGATCCTTTATTTTATAATAACAAAATATAGAGTAATCACCAAAGTAAACTAATTGAATGAAGGGTAACCGTTGGTTGGGGAGGAAAAACTTCAAAACATAACTTGTCTGAAATGACTGGACTGGTATTTCTTTATTCACTCTGTTCATTCTCTGAAAGTCATGGAAACGGAAAGGAATGGGTAATGGATGCAAATTGCAAGCCAGCTTCTTTGTTCTTTCAGGAACAAGATACTTCTCGTACCTTTGATTCGTTCATAGATCTTCTTTCACGCGAGCATTTATCTAGTCGTACTCCAGCCATTAAAAGAAAAAAATGATGTTCAAAGAACACCCACGTCCGCCTTGGTTGGGTGAAATTGTCCGGACATCTCGCGTCAATATTTTGAGGACCAACATTGGAGAACTAGGCAAAACCTGCCAAAGGGTATTGTTCAAAAATGTCTTGTTACAAGTAGCCCGTTGAAAGAGATGTTGAACTCTCTCAACTCTTTTTCCAGCTGCAGGCTTTTTTGATAACTTATCTATTCGCACCCTTGAACCATTTGTTTACAACGTTACACAAATTCTTAAAAGCAATAGATGGTTAGAGGAATAGGATATAAATAAATAATTCATTGAATGACTGAGTAAGTCAACGGAAAAAAATATCATCATCACCATCAAATTTATTATTTCTTTAAAATTTACTTGGAATATTTTGCAAGATTTGAATTCTGCAAAAGAAGGTTTTGATAAAATCACTGAAAATAAAGAAGATTAAATCCGATCTCTACAAACTTTTAATAATTTGACTAATTAATTATTCGTTGTAATGTTACGTCATAATTCAGTCCCCTTAGCAGAGTGTCAGCATGTTTATTGCGAGTAAATTCTCGCTCTTCAGCAACTGTTTTTGTTAAAAAAGATAAGATGGAAAGATTATCTCTGGAAAGTTATATTGGATCTGGCATATGATTGATGATGGTCGTTCTGCTTTTAAATGGAGCATCAACAATTTTGTCTTTTCCATGGATTTGAACACAGAAGTAAGACTCCCAAGGGACAGTTTCAACTAATGTCAATTGAAGAAGTTAACATTCGTTCAGAAATAATAATTAACAACGCTAAACTCATACATTAATAAAAAAAAAAAAAAGTTTTACTGTAGCACCCGAAAGACGGTACCCCCAAACAATTTTTTTCAAAAGTTGCTTTCTTCTTAGCCGAGAATACAGGGATGATACGATTTGAATATCATTGAGCTTAAAGGAATATTTCTTTATGATATGTATTCCGAAATTCACAGTTACAATTCTATTACAAAAAGGTCAATATGTAGCTGTTAAAAATTAGTCCACAAATTGAGTATACATATTTAGGATAGAGTTAACGCAAAGTCAACGGTTATTGGTGACTCGCTTTCACGCCTATGTAGTTATCGTATATATATATATATCTATATATAAATATATATATATATATATATATGTGCTTTTTCACTGATACTGAACACTTTATTTATAAATGTAGCCAACAATATCTTCAATATTTCACACACACACATATATATATATATATATATATATATATATATATTCATCCACAGACAGACTGTTTCGTTCTATCAAAACTCTTCAGCGTGGCTAGACAGGTAGGACGCTTGCAACCGGGATCGAAACCCATTCAAATTTACGTTAGACTAAATCTCAGACCGCTCGACCAACAAGAGTACAACGTTGGCTAAGGGAATTTTTATTGTATTATGTAGCAACAGCAGCAGCCGTTTGTTTACATCTTTTATACCCTATCGGCTACCAGAGTGCTCAATTCTTTCGAAGAGCTTTGCATTATGCGAGCGGCGGCCGAAAATTCCTTCACCAGAGTGCTCAACCCCCATGGGGGAGCGTATATATATATATATATATATATATATATATATATATATATATATATATATATATATATATATATATATATATATATATATATATATATATATATATATATATATATATATATATATATATATATATATATATATATATATATATATATAATTCCTTTTTGGTTACAGAAGGATTACACTTTTATTTTAGGACGATTTTGTATATATCGTATTTGTCTCATAAGTTTCTATTTTGCGGCATTTAGTGTACGAACTACAATTTTGTGCTTTTTTATTAAAACACTTTAGATTAATATTTGAGGGCATTTTCATTTATCTATAAACGATATATCAATGATTTAAAATATCTTAATCGTTAGTAAAAATGAATCTATTTTTAACTATCGGAATCAGTTAAGCACACTTTTATATAAACAATATATCTCTCTCTCTCTCCCTTTCTGTACATATATATATATATATATATATAAATATATATATATATATATATATATATATATATGTGTGTGTGTGTGTGTGTGTGTGTGTGTGTGTGTGTGTGTGTGTGAGTGTTTGCGCGTTATTTTTAATTTATTCATGTTCTTCCTGATGATATATATATACATATATATATAGGCGTGTGAACGCTTGCATGTTCTTTCCAAACATTGGAATAAAAATATAGGCTAAAGCCAATCAGTGCCATTCATTTCAGCTGTTTAGATGTCTTCAAAATTTAAAAAAGTTACAAGGAATAACAAGCAAAATTATATATATATATATATATATATAGAGAGAGAGAGAGAGAGAGAGTGAGAGAGAGTCATTATTAAACAGAATTCAGATATGTACTTATTATATATATATATATATATATATATATATATATATATATATATATATATATATATATAAGTACATATCTGAATTCTGTTTAATTATGACTCTTCAATCGAACAAGCAGTATTATGTTTAGAAAATATCACGAGTCATTGACCTGTCACAAATATTGGATGATTTTTTATCTTTTTCAAATTTAAAACATTTTCACTCATTCTAACTTCTTGAATTGGTTTTCCTTTCATCGGGCTTTTATCGAATGACATCGATTTAAGATACTAAATCTTTATTTCTGTACCAACACTGAAGGTTTTGCTACGATGAAAACTAAATGATTTAAAGGAATCCCGTTTCTTTTACTTTACAAAAAAATGGAAGTTACAGTCAATTACTTGAGATTCTCACTCAGTCAAGAAGAAAATTTTGTTTTAAATATATTTCTAAAGAACAGACAAAAAATAATTATTTAGTCTGTTTTCAGGACATTGTCGCCATTTTTTCATTTTTTTTAATTCGATGCAACAACCTATATAATCGGAATTACTTTAATATATGTCCTATTTTGTGAAGAAGATGGATCGTTATTGTTAATTACAAAGTAATTGTAAAGAAGATGATGGTCCTAAGCTGTGTGAAAGATAAAAAATATCATTATAATGATTTGATTTCAGGTCTTCAGTAAAGAAGATTAATGACAAGAGTAAAAATGTAGTCAAATAATATTTAAAAGTAATATCTGAAATTCAAAAAACTTGTGAACCGACAATATCCACAAAACTGAAAATAATAAGCATAAGAAATAAACTCGGATATTCAAAAAACAAGTTTCAATACAAGATCTACAAAACATGTAAAAATATGAAAATATTTCCTTTGTTTGTTTTCGAAGTATACAATCCAAAAGTTACGAACAACTGACGGTTGGAAATCCTGTGTTCCTTGCGGAACTTGGTCGTCTTTTTCCTGCTCTTCAGCCATCTTCAGATATGCCTGTCTTTTTCTAAGAATGCCTGACACTCTAAAGGAGTGTAACGTAATGGCCAAGGGATTTCGGTTAATGCCTTTGAGTTTAGTTAGGCTGAGAACCTTTCGGCTTAGCACATGGGTTAGTTAGGTGCAAACCTTGATGTAGGTGGTAACGCGCGCGGGGTGGACGTGCCACTCAGAGATGTCACAATAGTCCGAGATGACGGAACGGGGTGACAGGGTGCATGTGACGTCGCTCACCGGAAGCGCATGGAGGTTTGTGGGAGAATTGAAGAAAGTTAGAGAGTTGAGACTAGACACTGGACGAAGGTCGACTTCTGGGGCTCGCAGAGGCGAGACGAATTTGCGCGCCATGGGTGCCGCACGAGATAGGGGTCAAATGAATAAGATGGCATAGCGAGATTGTGTCTCTCCTCCTTGTGTCGAAACCTTAAACTCAAAGTTAATAAAAAGGTTTCGTACCTGAACAAGAAGTCGTTACGTGTTTTCGAATTTCGAGATTCCTATGTTCTTTATATGTTCTATCGTTATGAACAGTATATGTCTATTTCGCACATGGCGTTAATTGTGGCTATAGTACAGGAGAACAGATCGCCCGTCAGTATGCTGTATTCTCTATTTCTTTCTCACTGTCACACTGAAATCATAACCTTGTTTTGTTGTAAGGTGCTGCACATGTAGCGTGTCTTGGACAGGAATAGCTTAACAGAACCCATCACTCTCAAGGTTTACAACTGGTGTGAATTTTGAACGTTCCATTTCCTTAACTGGATGTCATAGGAAAATTAAATTCTGTCCTATTATATACCTTTGTTGGACGGAAAATGTTGGATTCATATTTTCCCTAAAGTATCAGTAAAATGTAAACTGCCTTGTTTAGGATTTGAACTTGTATGATCAAATCCATTTCCTTTGGAAAATCTATCAATTTTGAAAAAAAGTGATTCACGATGGTTTTAAATAGATTTGAGCACGGAGAATCAAATATTCCATCTGGAAAAGAGCACTTTGGAAACATGACTTGACTTCAATTCCGGACACATTTCATTCAAAACACGAGTGTATTATTTGCAGACAGGTCTGACGATCCACAGCCGGACAGCAAACAGTCGAAAACTCATTCTACACAACCCATTCCTCAGCGATCAAAGGTTAATTAATATAAATGTCAAAGACCATTGTTTTTGTCATCATGTCTGTGGTAAAACTTGCAAGAATGAAGATGGCCTGCAGAATCACATGCGTTCCTTTGGTAGCTCTTTGCAGATTTGAGGAGAAGTCTTTCCTCTGTAAAGAAGTGTCAATCATTAAATCACTATGTTTGTATGGGTGGTTGTATGTTCGCGAAAAAACCGCATTCACGCATCAAAAAAGAAATAAAAGAATACACACACAAAGAAAATGCATACACGTACAGAGATTAAAAAAAACAACAACATCAAAGAACCCAGGGAGAGCCATCAGAAAGGAAGTCTTAACAAAAATATAAATTGTTTTTGTCGTTTACAAACACTGACAAATATAAAAACACACTTGAAGAAAAGGAAAAAGAAGGAAAAAGAGGAAGTAGTAAAGAGAAAAGACCGGACATAAAAACTCAATATTTGTCAAGAGCGAAATCCTGTATCATCCCACGCCATATCAGCAGTTTTTGCTTTTTTTAAAAAAAATGTTGGTTCAGTTGTAGTCAGTTGTTGTTTCTTTTTAGCGCTTAAGAGTAAAGGTAGCGATGTGTTTTTTTTTCACTTGAACATAGAACGACGTTTAAAGAAAAAAAGTTAGTAAAAACTATAGAAAAAAATACCCGTGGCAAATGGTTGAAATAATGGACTCCGGCCGAGAAGTAAGCGAGTTTGAACTTCAATCGTGCTATTGTGTTCGCTTTTGGATTAATACTCTTGAGAAAGGATTGAACCCATTTATTCCTGAAGCTATGGGTTTAATAGGACCACAATTATTCTTCTACAATGATAGCTATGGTATTAAATAACCCACTAAGGCTGATATGCAATTATGAAAGATGTATATATATATATATATATATATATATATATATAGTCAATATTAGATTGTTTAGCGTTAGATTATTTTGCCAAATGTTTTTCAGTTTTATGCGTGCTTGTTGTCGTCATTCTTTTTTATCTTTCTTTTTCAAAGGGTGTGTCGCTAAATTCTTGTATCTATCAATCCCTATTTACACGTTGAATTTCAGAAGTTTTTAAATTGTTCGAGAGAAGGTCTTAGAAATGAACACCTCACTCTATTTTAGATGGCACATTAAGAATTTATGGAATTGGCTTTAAATGGAAACAATTTTTTGCAGGAGTTGGAAATTTTGACTTTGATCTAATGAATTATAAATTCAAGAAAAGTGTAACTTATCCGTACGAACACGTGTTTTATTTATTTTTTTTTTTTTCAGGTAAATAGATAAATATTTCTATACGGAAAAGTCTGGAAAGAAAGAAAGAAAGAAAGAAAGAAAGAAAGAAAAAATGCTTTGTTTAATATTTTATTTGATTTAGAAAAATGAATCACGGGGGTTTATCGCCAAAAGGAGATAAAGATGCTTCTGAAATTTCGACTGAAAAAAAATGTTAGGGTGGATCTGGAGTCTATTAGAAAGTTGATTTTTTTCTGTAGAATTGTAAAGAAATATCACCCGACCAAGAATATTAAAAAAAAACAATTAAAACCAAAACAAAAGCAAAAAACAAGAAACAAACAACTAAGAGAAGAAGACGGCTTTGTGAAGTGTTGATGTCAAGTGGAAAAAGAGTGCGGTCTCTCTCTCTCTCTCTCTCTCTCTCTCTCTCTCTCTCTCTCTCTCTCTCTCTCTCATATGGTTTACCCCGCTATTTTGTAAATTTACCAAACATTAACATAGGTAAATACTTCCTAAACTTCCTGGATAAGTATTTTAATAGGGACAATCCATTAAGAAATGTTTTTAATAGGAATACAGTAAAAATTATTTACTTTTGAACAAAGAATATGCATAGTATCTTTAATAACCATAACAAGAGATTACTAGACGAATTAAATAGAAATAGTAGAGGGACCAGATACGGCGTCTGGCAACCGTAGAAGTAAAGGGGTAAGCCACTTGGGCGGACGATGCAATTCAAAGAACATCGTATACCAAGCGTGCATTTCCCCATGGGATGATAATGATAGTGAGAGGGTCTATATTGGTATCTCCGCCGGGAATTGGAAACAAAGATTGCATAATCCCAGATATTCCTTCTCCAATCCGCAACCTAAAAGCCAAACAACGCTATCTAAATATTTTGGAGCCTTAAGGATATTTTAGTAAGCCCTCAAAATAAAGTGGAAAATAATCAGGCAGTCCTCAACCGCAAATAGCTTCAGTGGTAGATGCAACTTGTGTATTGATGAACAAAATTGATATGAATAATTTTAAAGATCGCACACTACTGTTAAATGAATGTAACGAGCTGGTGTTTAAATGTAGACATAATAGAAAATTTAGATTATCCTGACTGGGGTCCACTGAGGTACTGACTCTAGACAATTGCTGGAATATTGATGCTGGATTATTTTTATTGGAATTAATAACATACTCTTCAGTAGTTAATTGTATTATATCACTGGGAGATTTATGTAGAGAAGGAGATTCTTGGAAATTTAGATGTTAATCCAAAATTAGGGTTTTTGATTAATGGAGTAGTTAATTCCCCAAGACCAATGTTGGGGTTAATTAAAGGCACCTGATGGCTGTCGAAAGATTTTTTATTCTAATTCTAATTTTGATTTTATTCAATTTTTAAGGAGAAAGTCTAAGACCACATTAGCTGAGGGAATTAACATATGTATAAGAAGTAAAAGAAAACTATATGAAGATAATCGTTTAGTTTACATGCTAACATTATTCAGAAAATTCCACCTGATATGAAGAATTTAGCATATGTTCATATTACGATGGGTTGATTTAAAGGAACACCTTTTTTTCTGGTTTCTTAATTTTTCTAACTCTTTATTATTTTGACCCACTTTACTCTCGCTTGAAAATTTAAAATATATATTGGTTTTTCTTTCCTCCTTTTTTTTCATACACATATAGACTGTATTCCATATTTGCTGTTTTCAACCTCAGCTTAATCATGTGCAGTCGTCTGATGAGTCGGAGAGTATAATGATAGTTCCAGCAAAATAAATTTATAATGACGATTTAACCAGGTTTCAGTTGCCTTGTTGAGCACTCTGGCGAAGGAATTTACGGCTGCCGCTTGCATAATGCAATCTCTTCGAACGAATTGAGGACTCTGTTATCAGGTAAGGTATAAAATGTAAACAAACGAACGCTACTAAGTCTAACGTAAAGTTGGGCGGGTTTCGATCCCAGCTTCAAGCGTCCTACGTGTCTAGCCACATTGAAGAACTGTGATACGACGAAACAGTCTTTCTGTGGATGACAATATATATATATATATATATATATATATATATATCCTCCAGTATGTTTTTGCCCAGTAAACCTGGGATGTAGAATACACGGACTACTCCTCTGCAGAGGGGTAAGACCCCCACCACCACCACCATAACGTGTGTCCTAGATATCAGACTAAATTGTCTGATGGTGAAGTCCCGATGACGCTGAAGCTTTGGGGAATGTCGAACGCCCCTTCATTGCCATCACTCCCATGCTCACTCTGGCCCGGAGTGGTGGCACCTGATAGTGTTCTATTTATGGGTTAAATAGTACTAAATTGTGTACTTATGGTAAACTGAATTGTTTTAAATAGAACTGTTTTTGACACTGAAACTGCTTATAAATTGAATTGTTTAACATAGAACTGTTTTGACATTTAACAGTATGTAAACAGAAAACTATATTAATACTGAACTGAATTGTTTGAATTAGAACTGTTGGACTAAACTGAATAGCTTGAAATATAATTTTTTTTGACAATTAAGCAGTGTATTCATGCTAAATTGTTTGAAATAGAACTGATAATTTGTATAAAAATGAATTTAGCATTAAATACCCTACAAAGGTTGATATGTCATAAAACCCAAACACCAACCCACCGACCATCCAGTATGTTTTTTTTTTAATCTGAAGTTAAGTTAAAAGTGTCCCCAGATTATTTTATGTACATTAAAATTAACCCAGTATTTCTTAAGGAGATAACTATTTTCTTTTCTTTTTTTGGAGTTAATTAAATGCACCCGTTTTTGTGAGTATGTTTTGGTTTTGTGAACCGATTAAAACTCCTTAAAGCTGTGTTTTGTTGAAGGCTGAATCGTTTATTTTGTGTTAGTTTTTATTTGTTAATTTTTACCCATTCATTAACATAAATGACTAAATTGTTTGATGAAGTGATGTACAATTATAATATCTTTGAAATCTAGACACTTTTATTTTGCAAAATAATGCATATTCATTGTGGTACAAGCTTATAAGTATGAATGTATTCATATTGGCAGAACTTATATGCGAGGGTCATCCAAAAAGTTGAAACCTCACACAAAAAGAAGAGCCATGGCTGAATTTTTTGATATACCCAGACACTATCGCTTGTTATGAAACTAGAGATCATTAATTAAGAGTCCTGTCTTAATTTCAGTAGAGGTAAGGCTCGTTTAGATTTATGCAACAAATCTACTATCTATTGTGAGGCTTTGGACTTTTGGAACAACCTTTGAATGTATAATTGTGAATACATGGAAAACTGTATATTTAGGTGTACATGTCTGTAAGAGAGTGATTTAGAGAATTAGTGAGTGATTGAGTGTGGGAGTGAGAGAGAGAGAGAGAGAGAGAGAGAGAGAGAGAGAGAAATTTAGATTATCACACACATACACACACACACACACACACACACATATATATATATATAATATTTTTCAGCTTACTTCTTCCACTTTACTTAAATCAGTTTAAAAGTTTGGACCTTGTCATAGCCATTCCTATTTCATTTCTACCTTACATTTTTGATTGGATTAAGATCCGGACTCTATACTGGCTATTTCATTGAATGTATATGCCTTTGTCGAGGGAAAGCTTTGATTCTCTTCTATTTCTGAGAAGTTGTATTGTCATCCAAAAATATGAATTCTTTATCATCAAATATAATTTATTTTGATGGAATTAGAAAATAGTCATGTAAACTTCCGTATTATATGTTTTGCTAGGAGTGGTATATCGAAAATATTACTTATTTTTAATCTTCACTGTAAGAATCAATAATGAAAAATACGACATCTGACAAAAACAAATTAAAGCTTCCCAATAAATAAGAAGAATGATATCTCGGAAACAAAGTATAAAATGATTTTCTTTTGAACGAATTGTTAGGGGCCAAGTCTCGAGAAAAAAAAAACCTATTCGGTTAATTCTCATATCCGATAAGTGCGGAATTTGGACGTCTTTTCTTTATTTCATGTTTGATTTGTTGGCAACTTTAATAAACGAAGTTCGTGACACTCGTGTTGTTATAAACAGAATTTATTTATTCCTTTTCTCCATTTTTATATAAAACTGTCTTTCTAGCATCTCCATAAAGAAAACCAATAAACCTCCCGACATCCGTCAGCTCGTTGTCATTTACATGTTGACACAACATCTCCGGGAGATCAAATAACTGTACTCTGAAGTCACTGGGTTATCATTGCAGAAACTACAGAGAATGGTCAAAAACTATTAACAATTATAAGAAACAGAAACTAAAAAGTGACACAAAGCTGGATAGCATTGAATGCGTATATCAAAGATTAATAATATATCACAAATATATACATGAGGTATATGAATGATTGTTGGAGCATATAAAAAGACAAGCCTTTTACTTTAAAAATGACAAAAAACTCTAAATATTTTCAATAAAAAATTTTTTGCTTATATAACTTTATTTCTGTAGGTTTGGTTTGGTTTGGTTTAGAGTGGTTTCTTTGTTTAATGGCGTATACTAATCATGGGTTGTTTAAAGCAAAAACTCATTTTTGTAGAAAGGGAGTTGTATCTTTAAACGTATTGCTGTTAATATAAGTGTGTTCATAACCCTCAAAAAGGTATTAGTCGGAAAGTAAATCTAATTGCGAGACTGCAATTCGAACTTGCTTAGCATGATGTCATAATACAGCACATTAGCCACAACGTCAAGCGGACTTCTTCTCTATTTCTATTTAGAACAAATAATCATTTTTGGCTTAATTCTTTCAAAGCTACGTGCAATAGCAATGTAGATGAGCAGATAACGTTACGTTTGTCGTCGAAAGAAATGCTTTTCCGTGACAAGAGTTCAAATCATGAACGCGTCTGCTTATATTTCAATTCGCTCTTTTACCCTGGAAGAAAATCATGAATCCAATTTTTCCATCTTCTCAACTAAACCTACAAAAAAAATTTGGTTTGTTGGGTTTCATGGCATATCAAACTTTGTAGGTTATTTAACGCCAAATCCATTTTTATGTAAATAATCTGTTCTATTTTAAACAATTCAGTTTAACCTATGTACGGTTAAATTGTCAAAAACATTTCTATTTCAAACTATTTAAGCAGTTATATGTAACAATTCAGTTAAGTGTAAATACAGTTACAATATCGAAAAACAGTTCTATTTCAAATAATTCAGCTAAGCATAAGCACGCAGTTTAAATGTAATTACGGTTTGTCAAAAACATTTCTATTTCAAGCTATTCGGTTTAGTCAAAAAATTCAGTTTAGCATAAGTATCCCGTTATTTCTATTTAACCCATAGATAGGGCCCTATCAGGTGCTACTACGCCGGGCCAGAGTGGACCTGGGAGCGATGGCAATGAAGAGGTACTCTGCATTCTCCAAAACTCCAGTACTGCTGGAACCTCACCATCAGATTGTTTAGTGTCATATCCAGAACACTTGTTGTTTTTTTTACCCCTCTGCAGAGGTGCAGTCAGTGTATTCTACAGACCCAGCCGACTGGTCAAGGGAGCATTTGTTAAGTGACAAATCTCAGAAAAGAAAACTAAATACAAACCCGTTAAAAAGTGCTTAGAATTGACCGTGGGTTACATTTACCATTGGCAGATGGGTTGAGTAAATTCTGTCAAAGCTCTCCAAAATGCTGGGAGTTAATTGTTATTTAAAGATCGAGAAACAAGTAAAATTCTGTGGGTATTCACTTGTGATATTACAGAATTATAACATACCTCAGATCACCACTTCCACTTTACCTATTTCTTCTTATTCTCTCCTTATTTATTTGACATTTACATTTCCTCCCAATGCTTATATCTAAACACATGATATACACTTGCAATGCTGTCTTCTGTTACAATAAACACTGCTTTCCATTGAAGTTTTGATTGAAGATAAGAGAGAGCACAATGTTAGTGATATTCCCGGGGAATTTAATTCCGCAGGAAGAACCTATGTCGACAAAAATAACACCATCTATAAACCGAAGAAATGTTATATACAAATTCACTTGCCGCTATCAAGCCGTCTTATCTACCATTTATCAATCAAAAGTGCAACCAGAAAACATCTCAGAAAATCTACACGTCAGAAAACTTCAATATGCCAAAGAATTTTCAAAAACATCGTGTCATTTAAGATCAAAAGTTGAAGGAAGGTTTAAAATACTTTTAGCCTTAGCTATAAAAAAGAGTAAACCTTCAGAAGATCTTTTGCCCTCAAGGTGTATAGAAATATATGTAACATTTAGAACCTGAACACTTTTTACACTGCCTCATCAATCGACTCCAGACCATCAAATTCTTGTTTAATACAATTCTCGTTTAAATCATAATTGTTAAAAATACGGAAAAAGGCAGTTCACATACTGTGATCTCCACCGCTGGAGATCGAACCAACAACCACAGTAAGCAGAAGCCGAAAGTCTAGCACTGGGCCACTTGTTCATGCCACGTATAAGCGTACCGAATTAACAAGTGAGGGTAAATTGCGCGAATACTTGACCTCCAGTGGTGGAGATCACGGTATGCACTGCTGATGAGACCTAATAAGGTCAAAGCAGCTGTTCAGTGCTCCGTATGTCACGTGTAGATGTGTGCCGGATTTTCTTGTCATGGTAATTTCTAACTTAATGTATCAATTCCTCCATTTATAATTATAATTATATTTCCTGCCCATGAGGCTTATGTTACGAGGACTCATAACTCCGACTTGGGAAGACGTAGCCTTGGAGGTGGCCGTTGCCGCTGTACCTATACGTACAAATAAAAAAGACACATTAGGTCAAGTAATCGCGCAATTTACCATGACTTGTTAATTTGGTCTCGCTTATACGTGACATGAACCAGTGGCCCAGTGGTAGAGTTTCGGCTTCTGCATACTGTGGTTGTTGGTTCGATCTCCACTGGTGGAGATGGGTGTGCACTGCTGATAAGACCAAATAAGGTCGAAACAGCTGTTCAGTGCTCCGTATGTCATGTGTAGGTGTGTGCCAGATTTTCTTGTCATGGTAATTTCTAACATAATATATCTCGTCCTCCTTTCATTATTATATATATAGCTGAAGACAATGAAAATTAGCAACTCGTAAATCCCATAAATACAGACATTCATTATTTAAAATTCCTGGAGATATATGAAATTAATCAAAACCCTGAATCTTTCAAATGACTTCGATCAAAAATTACATTTCTCTTGAATCAAACATCCATTGATCACGCGCGCATGCACTCAGAGACATACAAACTCAATATACGTCGATTGTAAAACATGTAGAAAGTATAAAAACATGGGACTTTCACGAATTTGATACTTAGATGAACAAGTATTCAACATTTATATATATATATATTCTATGGCAGTTTAGACAAATTTATATGTATATAGCCAGCATATATATATACACTTCTTTTGTGTCATTAGGAATTTTTTTCTGGTTATGGGGACCATCATCAGATGTTATGTGAAAAAATTATTTGGGTATTTTTATATTACTTCTGGGGAGAATAGGATGTGAAAATAAATAATTCTTTGATTGAGATAATTTTTTAATTAGGATAATTTTTTTTTATATTTTATCGTATTTTTTAATCAATAATTTTTTTATGGTGGAGATGTTTTATCTATTATCATTTGATAAAATGTTTATATATTCCTTTTTAACACAATTGTACAGTTAGCTGGAGGTATAGAATACACCGATTGCACTTATGTAGAGGGCTAACCCACCCCAAACGAATGTCTTGGATATGGCACTAAACAATCTGATGGTGAGGTTCCAGTTATACCGGAACTTTGGGGAATGAGGAGTACACCTTTATTGCCATCTCTCCCAGATCCACTCCGGCCCGGAGTGGAAGCACCTGATTGGGTCCTGTCTATGGGTCAAAAAGAACTAAACTGAGTACTTATGAGAAACTGAATTGTTTGAAATAGAACTGTTTTGATCAAAACTATTCTCATTATAAACTGAATTATTTGAATTATAACTGTTTAGCTAAACAGAATAGCTTGAAGTATAAATGCTTTTGACAATTAAACTGTGTGCTTACGCTAAACTGAATTGATTGAAAGAGAACTGGTTATTTGTATAAAATGAATTTGGCATGAAATAACGTACAAAGGTTGATATGCCATGAAATCCAAACAAACAAACAAACAAACAAACGAACAAACAGACAGACAAACAAACAAACAAAAACAAAAATAAAAAAAAGTGTAACCCCTAATTTAAATACTACAGAAAATTTAAAAAAAAATAAATCCGGAAAAATTAAATCGTGGCATGTGACTCATTTGAAATTATAGATAAAATATGCATTCATATTTCTGTTTAAACTATAATGTACTATAAATACTAAATAATATAATACAAATAATAATAAATGATAATTCAATGCTGCTATTAATTTATAAAATTCTATTCATAATCATGAAAACTATCGTCAAAATTCATGTTATATATATTAGGAAGAAATTAACATATGGAATGTTAAGTTAATCTTAATAAGCAAATAATTGATATGTAATATATATTTTATTAATGTAACTAATAACTCCTAACTTATAAATAAATTAGATATTAGATTCCTAAATATTTTTACATGTAGAAAAAAAAGGTGAAATAGAAACGGTGTAGTACAGGAATAGTTCCTTCTAGTTATTTAATAAGTTTAAAATATTTTTAACAATTATATATTATTTTAAATTTTTTTTTTAATGATCTTTTTATAAAAACATATTTATACTTTATGCCTTGAATTTAATTGCATTCTTTATTGGAATTTATATTTTAAATTGTTTATTTATTCAATCCATTTTAAAAAAAATTATGGATAATATTTCACTATAAAGAATTAAAAAATGCAAATCACCTAATTAATGGTATTTAATTACATTTGATATTATTAATGTATTAATTAATTTATGCTCCCTCTACATGAAGATATAATTTCATTCTTGGTATTCATTAAATTTCCATTCAAATATTTCAATATACATATTTTCTTTTCAAAGCATAAATTACACTTCCTATGTAAACTGTTTGTCGAGGAGGATCTTTTTATTATTTCTCAATATATTATGGGTGTTAGTCCTAGTTCTACCAAATACCAATAATACCTAGATAGGGCAGTTAGATTTTAATGGGTTGGTTTTTAAATGATTGAAGGTGGTTGTAATATCTAAATTTCCAGTTTAAGTTTGTCATACCTATGTCTACCATATCATTAGTATCACATTCTTTAGTTGAAATGTTGGCTTGATATACGATATCATAAAGGTTATATTTATTTCCTAGTGGGCAATCGTTTCTTATTTTACAATTAAATTAATGTTTTAAAGTGTCATTGTTATTTAAGTCCAGTTTTTTAATTAATTTCTTCTTGTGATTGTGAATTATTTTTTATATATTGTTAGAAAAAGAATGATTAATTTTTACATAATTCTAATTGATTATTTGTCTAAGGGGGTTATGATATTTTACATGTTTGTTTATAAAACCTATAAAATATTCCCCTATGTTCATATTTGAGAGTATTAAAAAAAAGAGGGTTAAACTATGTGACTATACCCCCTCAGCCCCCCAACACATCAACTACTTCAAACCATTTCACTTTACAGCCGGTGATAAACTTGTGGTTCCAATAGGGGCATCGCACATTTCTTCATATCTACAAGAAATACAATCAAGGGAGCGGGAGAAAAAGAACAAACGAACAAACGAACAATAAGGCTCGAGTTAACTCAAAGTGCAAGAAGAGGAGTTATGTAATATTGCATCCCCTATGTGCATATGTAGACTAACGCTAGCGTGGATTTATAGCGAAAATTCTACAACCCATGAGGAGTACTGACTCATCTTGACTGCTCTTCCCTCACTGACTCTTGGACCCTATCTCATGCCGACTGGTCTCTCTGCTGTCCAGTGTCGACTGGCCACTCGCGTCACCCTTCGCCAACCGCCTTCTTCTCAGTCCCTTTGTCTCACTCTCTGACTGGCGTCCCCTTCCTACTTCCGGTCATATCGACATCTCGAGTCCAGACCATTTGTCTGGTTTCGCACAAAAACAGACAAAGTGATCGTCTGCTTGGCGGACAACCTACATAGTGTTATAACTAGATAATATTGTACGTTTATTTTTTTATTAATATTTTTATTTATTCTATTACACACATTTATATTATTATTACTTATGTTGTTTCCTATACTATTGCCCCAATTTTTTATAACCACTGTTATGTATGGCTTCATTATAAAAGTCCTTATGATTATTAAATATGCTTTTAGAAAATGCTAATGTATTTATTCTTATATCAATCGTATTGGGAATTTCTTTAACTATGGATGCAGGTTGGCTTGAACTAACATTAATATATATTGGTATAGGATAAGATTTACCAAATGGTTTAGAAGAATTATCATTTAAATTGAGACTTACATCTAAAAGAAATTAACTATTTTCAAGGTAAAATAATCTCTATCTTTAATCCCATAAATTTAAAGGCTCTAATAACTTTCTTTTGTATTTTAGATGTTTGGGATTCATTACTATTTGGGATAGAAATAAACTTATCATCTCTATAAATCCCGATGTTATTCAGATTTTAATATCTCATCCAAATCAAATTCATAAATAAAATAATACATTTCTTTTAGCCGAAAAAATTAAGTAAATTCATCAAATTCTTTAATTTATTTAATATATCAAATATTTGAAATTTTAGTTGGTTAGTTGATTGGTGTATTACGGCATATCAAACCTTATCCTTTATTCAATGAAAAATCATATATATATATATATATATATATATAATCTTAAAGAGAATATATAGGAAATGTTACCTTAAGACGAGTTATCATATCTGATTTGTTTACACTCTGATAATTTAAAATATTGCAATCTAAGATTGTTAATTCTTTCTATCAACTTTTCCTGTGTAATATTAAAAATGCACATAGCTGTATGGTTTTAAATGACAGCAACTGTAGGGTATGCGGTGACTGAGATGAAATCATCAATCACATAATACGCGAATGCAGCAAATTTGTGCAGAAGGAATACAAGACTAGACACGACGAGGCTGGTAAGGTGATCCACAGGGAGATGAGCAATAAATTTAAATTTGACTATACACACAAATGGTATATGCACAACCCAACACCTGTCCAAGAAAATAACACACATAAACTCCTATGGGACTTTAACATACACATGGATCATCTAATCTCGGCCAGAAGACCAGAACTAATAATAATCAACAAAAAAGAGAATTTGCAAAATTGTCGACTTTGCTCTCCCGGCTGACCACAGAATAAAACTGAAAGAATGTGAAAAGAAGGATAAGTCCCTCGACCTTGCTAGGGAATTGAAAAAACTATGCAACATGCAGGTGACGATCATACCAATTGTAATTGTGCGTTTGGAACAGTAACAAAAGGATTACTAAAGGGACTGGAGGACATGGAAGTTGGCGGACGAGTGGAGACCATTCAAACTACTACATTATTGAGAACGGCCAGAATACTGAGAAGAGTCCTGGAGACTTGAGGAGACTTTCTATCACTTAAACTCCAGTGGAAGACCATCAGCTAACGCTGATGTGAAAAACCCTAATAATAATAATAATAATAATCCCCCAAAAAGATTAACCAGTTCTATTGGACCCATGATAAGACCCCAATCAGGTACAGAGTAAACCTGGGTGTTATGAAAATGAAATGGAAATAAACTATTGGTGCATGTTTTACTCTGTTGCTTACAGAACTTTAGATAATACAATTGTAATATCTACCCCCAATATAACCGTCATAGCATAAACATTATTTACATTTTTGAATGAAGATGTTGCTCCTTACAGTACATAGGAAAATTAGATTAGCTCATTAATTTTAGAATAAGTAAACATAATACAGAATTAAAAGCCAGAATCATAATAAAATTATATCAATGGAATAACTTTTTCACAAAAAGGCTTGCGAAATTTACAATGATAGGGTCATTTCCAAAAGATATATCAAACACTACACTAATAATTGAAACTCATGAAGTTTGTCGTATATTACGTCTAAAAATCCTTACGCCGAAATAATTCAACAAGAAATTTATCTACCAAAAATCATTACATTTTAAACTGTTGATTCCTAACGAAGGAGTGTCGGTGACATAACGGCTAGAGATGTGGACTTCGATATATTTCGTTAGCGAGTTCGAACGTTAGTTGTATACAATCACATTCATTTTTAGATAAATACACTTGGGAAGAGTATGAACCCTTTGATCCTCCTGCAATGGATTGAATAACACAATTACTGTTCAATAAGGCCGGCTTAGGCATTAAATAACCCACAAATAATAATATACCATTAAACAATCTTTGTAGTCCTTAAATTTCAAAGTAAATACAATTCAACGATGAAAAATTCCATATTTAAAAATTCCTAAACTGATTTTGTTACTAAACGATATATTTGATGGGGGGAAAAAGATACTTCAATATTTGAAAATATTTTTACCCGACAGCGAATTGAATTGTTAATTGACCGGTTCATTGATTTTTTTATTTAAATGGCCTGTCAAAAATGATTCCAAGAGTATGCTTTGAAGATGTAGAGGAAGGCAAATAAAAAAGGGGAGCAGTTTTATTAAATGATTGATTTTAAAGGCATATCAAACAGTGTAGGGTTATAGTATGCCAAGGGGTAAGGTAATTATGTCAATCGCACTTTCAATTTACATTTTTTGAAGATGTTATTTCTTAAGAGATGTTTTTACGCATGGTCCAATCAAATAAGAATATTTTTTAAACAGATCTTTTGACCTATTGATGGGACCCTGACAGATACTACCTCTTCGTGTTAGAGTGTACCTGAAAGTAATGGCAATATCATAGTACTTGACATTCCATATATCTTCAGAACTGGAGCCTCACTGTCAGGTAAGGTTTAGTTTCTGACTTAGGAAGCCCGTTTCTGAGGGTCTTAACCCTCTGTTTGTTTGTTTGGGTTTCATGGCACATCAACCTTGTACATTATTTAATGCCAAATCATTTTATACAAATAAACAGTTCTATTTTAAACTATTCAGTTTTGTATAAGCACTCAGCTTAATTATCTAACATTTCTAATACGAGATATTCAGATTAGTCAAAGAGATCTAAATTAAACACTTCAGTTTTGATTAAGTATAACTTTCTGTTTACACACAGTTAAATGTCAAAACAGTTCTATTTCAAACAACTAGGTTTATCATAAGTACGAAATTTAGTTCTATTTGAACCCAAGATAGAACGCTATCAGGCGAAACCTCTTCGTGGCCAGAGCGGACCTGGGAGCGATAGCAATAAAGTGGTACTCCACTTTCCCCAAAGCTCCAGCATTAGTGGAGCCTCACCAACAGATTGTTTAGTGCCATTAACATGACACTCGGGGGATTCTTATTCTTCTGCAGGGATGCAGTTGGTGTATTCTACAGCCACAGCAGACTGGGCCTGATAATCCTCTGCTTTTAGCGTATTTAAAATACGCTAAACCAGAGGGGTTAACGCCGCCGACAGAGCTATTAATAAAGAGAGATTTAAAACCCATAGCGGATAAACATAGATTTCAACTCGATTCACACGGGAATGTCAGTACTCTGGTATTAAGAAAATTGCAAGTGTTAAATTGTTTACAGTCTTAATATTAACTCGCTCAAATGACATAAAGGCTGAAACCCGTCGGCATAAAGAAATGTATGAAAAGTATTTTACCTAATTTCACGTGTCTGAACTTTCGTTCATACACTATATATATATATATGGTGAGTAGGTCCATGAAGTGATTTGTATTTTCAAAAATTTATTTATTTTTTTATTTTGTTGTTACATACGTGTATATTTCCTGCTTGATGCTTTCCTCAGAGAAAATGTATGGCACAAGACCTAGTTAATGGGGTATTCAATGAGACTTGAACCCACTTGTGTTTGTAGTTTAAATGGTTTTCAGTTGGTAGTATGTTTTTTTAATGCAGAGAAATATACATAGTCAACGCAGGCCCTTAATACAAGGACATCACTTCACAGGAGTAATACCAAAACAGAAGAAAACAGAAATTTAAATGTATAGAAATACCTATACCGATGTAGTCGAGGTAAATTTAAAATAATACCAATACATCAAACGAATGACTACACGCTACTTCAAATAAAGGAAAAGAATCTTATAGATTGATATAAACCAAAGTTGAATAAAACATGAATTATACACACACAAACAAATGGAAACACAAAAAAATCTAAAGACACACATTTCCACTCATACAGAGAAAAAATAATGACAAGTGAAATCCGAAAACATTCCGAAACACACACACACACACACACACACACCTTATCAAATACAAAAAGTAAATGCGGGGTTAAGTAGGCTTAGAGAAACATACTTTAAGAAAAAGGAAGGACCAGCATTCATAAAAAACCTTAACCAACTGAAAACCATTCAAACTATAAAGATGAGTGAGTTCAAGTCTTATTGTATACCCCATTAACTAGGCCTGATGTCATACATGTTCTCTGGGGAAAGTATCAAGCTGGAAACATATACATATGTAAGAACCAAATAAATAAATGAATTCTAGAAAATGCAAACCTCTTCATGAACCTACTCATTTTAAAATATTTTTTATCTTTTCAGACCAACAACAATATATATATATATATATATATATATATATATATATATATATATATATATATATATATAATCTTGGAAATCCAGAGAAATCTTCTACGTTCCTCCTTGAAAATTTCTGCAAAGAAGTTCAAGTAATGACACAAAAAACATACCTAAAAGGTTTTTGTGGATCAAAAAATGTTACCTTTCGAAATGTAAATGTCCTGTTCAGGAAATTGATAACCATTGGTTTAAAAGGTTTACTTTGCATTCTTCAAAAGTTGATATCATTGTTTTTATGGTCCCAGAATGATTGCCCACTGGAAGGCTGAAGAAACCAATCACAAGGAGATGTGCATTCATGTCTTTAGCAAGAACATTTCAGTGGAATAACTGCAACTTTAACTGAGATTTGAAATTTGTTCACCGATCTCAGTTGCTGCACTTTTACCTATATGCTACAATGACTGAAAATTAGCTTCATAAAGATATTTTTTTCATTCCTCGACACTTTTCATAGTTGCTTGTCTTGGGTTTATCGTTTAATGGTATATCCATATTCGTCGCTTAATAAGAACAAAGCCATCTTTGAAAAGAACAATTGCGGTACTATTTAACCCGTAGTTTGGGGATAAGGCACACCATAACTTTCTTAAGGGTTATTAGTCCTATGGTGAATGCAACGGAGCGATTAGAGTTCGAGATCGCTTCTATCCAAGCCATAGTCCAGTACTTAAGCCGATACACCGCGGGAGCACTCTCTTGCTTTACAAACTTATTTCATTTTTTCTCTTATAGAAAGAAAGAAATAAGTGAAAATACGAGAAGTTTTACAGCAAAATATGAGCACACGTAGCGTACGGTTATCTGGAGAGGAAATTATTTGCACAAACCGATTCCAAATCCTGTTTGCGTTCCAATTCCTGCTTATGCTCTTGTGAAAGGCATGAATCATCCCCCTCTTTAACCACTTCCACCATTTTCTGCGCAAATAGGACAGACTGCTGAAGCAAGCGGAAAAAAACCCAGCTGAATTCTAAATCAGTGAGCGCTGTGTTCTATCATTTTTCTACCTTGAGTAACATTCAATATTTTCGAGATGCATTAATTGGTAGTTATTTTCGTGCCTATTTTCAAAGAATTGATTAAAAATAGTAAATCAATGTGTACTAACTCTAATTTATAGAAATTTAAACACAAATATTATATCGATATTTTTCCCAACCACAATGGTTATAGACGTTTATCGTTGCGAAAGAAAATGTAGATATCAGATGCGTACACAAACATATCACTATAGTGAACAAGAAGTAAAATACAACTGATCAGGGAATTTGTAGCTATTTGTGTTGATATCTACACAGAAAAACCGTCTTAATGCGACTATCAGAGGCATAATAATGTTTCCCCACTGAATATCATAGAGGATATTCAACCGGGAATATGTGCAACATTTAAATGCAACTCATGTACAACAATAACCTCATGTTGCACTTCTACTAATATCAATAATAAAACGGATGTCATCACCTCCTATAAATGAGCTAACCCTTTTGTCTAGCATATTTCCAAAGAACATTTCGATATTGCTTCGAACATGAATACTAATATAGACAAAGACTAAATTAATGGATACTATTTTCAAAACTCTCCAAGCAGAAATAGTGGACATCTTACCAAGTTTGATCTTGAGAACAAACATGTATGCCTAAACAATATTCTTAAGAAAACAAAAGCGGAACTATGCGCTTAGACCTGCCCAAATATCTTAAAATCTCTGAATGACTACATAAAAACGACGTTGATAAAAATCATAAGAACTGTGAAGCTTGCTATACAAAAAGGTTTCGGTTAAGATTCACTTGAATATCTATAGGATTAAAAAGCAAACCCATAAGGCTTAATGATATGATAGGTTCTCATTTAAAACTAATGGCATACATAATTTTTACTCAGTTACTATGAGAAACAGGATTGATACTTTTTAAGAGACACCTGAAAGAAATATTAAGATTCTATCATTTGAAAATGTTGTTACTACCCAGCAAGAATCATCAACTGAATACATAACAGCCAAATTAAAAGCCACTCAATGTTTCCTGGAGTATAAACACTTTCGGATAAAATGGGTTATTCGTAAAAAAAATATCGTAACCTAAATAAAGACCAATGATCATGAATTTAAGAAAGCTCCAACAGAACTACCACAGGTTGAAAAAATTAAAATAAATTAGGAATAAAAAATAAAATTAAAAAAGCAACTTGAATGTATTTATTGTCAAATCAATAAAGTCAGAATTTCTGTTGAAGATAAACTATTACAGTTAACATGGCTAAGAGTAAATTATTCAAATGGAAAGAAAAGCACCTCTAGATAAAAAGTAAAAGCTACAAGCCAAGAAGAAGGACTTCAGAATTGGAAAGATATTCCTGCTTCTGAATTAACAGGCAAACCAACTGAAGAAATAATCCACGAACAACTAAACGTCAAACCTGGACACTTCATCAGGCTTGAACTCAACTCAGTTCAGCGTGCAATTAAATGAAGAAAAGCTTCAAGCCTCGAGGATACACTCCATGATATATGGATAACAAGTAAATCTAATGACATATTCTTTCGATTATGTAACACCGTATGAAACACAATAGAGGAATAGCCAAAAAGTCGTTTTGAAGAAAATCTCAGAATCACTAAAATCTTTGGTGGTATAACTCTTAATGCTAGAGCTATGAAGATTTAAAGTGCCCTGCCTCTAAATCAAATCCGACCAGAATTTGAGAATATTCTTAGACAAAGCAGAAAGGCTTTTTTTTTTTAGAGAAATCATCAACTTCTTAGATTCTGACTATTCAATGAATAATAAATGGGGGTGTCCTTGTGGTGTAATGGTTAAAGCGCGGGACAGCGGAATCGTAGTAAGCGAGTTCGTAAGCGCTATTA
Source organism: Sepioteuthis lessoniana (assembly GCA_963585895.1). NCBI lineage: Eukaryota > Metazoa > Mollusca > Cephalopoda > Myopsida > Loliginidae > Sepioteuthis > Sepioteuthis lessoniana. The sequence goes on from OY757910.1 coordinate 7,620,074, forward strand.
CGTTCACTTCCGGACAAATACCCTTGGGAAAGGTATGAACCCCCTTTTCCCTCCACCTATCGGCTAAATAGTACCACTACTATTTTTTTAGGAGAATAGCTTTGGCATTAAATAACCTACTAAAGGTTGATATGCCATTAAACAAAGAAACTAAACCAAACCAAACCGGAATCATTAATGAAAAACGTGCAAACAATCTCGAGGCAACCCAATTTTTACAAAAAATTCTCCATGCCTTATACTTCAATAGACTGACCGAGCAAATATTTCTAGCAAAGGATATTCCAGAAGAAACTGTTAAGAAACTGTCTTACAAGAACATACACCCAAAATTTAATCCCCTAATTGGGACATTGGTTTCTTGGATATTGGCATTGGAGGTACAACGTCATTTCTGTTTATCATATGCCAGGATTCCGTTCTATGAACGTCAATAGAAAATAATAAAAGAAAATGGTTTCAAGCTAGAAAAAGTAAGAAGGGGAGAATATCTTGCAGGGACTCTCAAAGATACAGACTACGCTGATGATTTAGCACTTCTTGTAAATACATCTGCTCCAACTGAATCGTTGCTGCACTGCCTGAAGCAAGGAGAAAAAGGTATTGGTCTCAACGTCACCACGGATAAAACAGATTTTTTATGTTGTAATCAAGATGGCGTCATTTCCCCCTTCAATAGCAACCCTCTAAAATCAGTTGATTCATGTGTATACCGCGGTAACAATATCCTATCTATTGAAAGTGATGTCAACATACGCATAAATCTGAAGTTGAATAAATAAAACGAGTTGGCTCACAAGATTTAGCTGTGTTAGTGCTACCGTATGGTTGTACGTCTTGGACTTTAACGTAATACTTGGAGAAAAACCTTCATGGGAACTACAAAAGGAAGTTACACGTTGTTTGGTACAAATCTGGGAAGTGACAAAATAATAGTTGTACAGCCACTTATCTCCCATCTCACAATCAAAGTTAGACAACAAGACATTATGGACACTGCTGGAAAAATTAAGGACGAATTTATAAAATACATTCTCTTATATGCCCTTATATATGGACACAATAATGTGGGACGACTAGCAAAATCGTAAACTAATCCGTATAAAATAATTAGGGACTCCAGTTGATTGTGAATTGTTTCCTGGCGAGATTTACTGGTCCGCCATGAGACAGTGGAAAAGAAAGGAACATGTAGGAAAAAGGAGAAGTAAATAAGAAAGGGAAAGTTAGGTTCCTGAAATCCAGGTCATTATAGCAGCAGACACCTGGGTTAAAAATAGAAACATATCCGCAGCAAATTGACGAGTTTGTTTTGGCTACGAAGAACTCAAATAAAAAAAAAACGTTTGGGCAGTGGATGCGGGATAGAAAACAGGAAAAGAGATTGTTGACAAAGAGACGTGATAATGAAAAGATCAGTTAGACATCAGACGCAACGATGTGAAGACGGTGCCCTTTAGTGGTGAGCTCCTGCAAAAAGGGTCTAACAACCACAGCGAAGTTGTGAAGACGGAATCAGCGAACAAGAATCTGTTAGAACTTTAACAGAAAAGGAGAAAGTTAACGTCAAGGCCCGCGTCTGCCCTCTCTCCCCACGACATTTTATATGTCTTTGTAAAGCTAAAGAGGCCGACTTAGTTTTCATATGCAGTTTTTCTCTTCTCAATGACAACTAAAAGGAGTTGTAGCAAATAAACGTTTGTATTAGCGAACCAAGAAGGAGTTTTTGTGTGTTCATTACTTCTTTTTTTCATCACATGGGAGATTTCAACAGAGGTCCGACTGACACTTAAGACGTAGAGCTACAAGGGTTTGCCGAGAACCGAGTACAAGTATTTATGTGGTGTAATTGTAGCAGAAACGTCTATCGAGCTCGTACCGTTATAACATTCTATTTGAGCCGTGGAGCGTTACGACCTTCTAGTTGGCGTGGTAAGAGTACAATGGTCTCTTTGGCAAAAAGGATGCTTAAAGGACATTATTAGAGCGTTGTCTAATAAGAATGGATGTCAAGAGGGAGTCCAAGGAATCAATGATGATTGCCAATACCTTAATAGAAAAGATGTGGCAGTAGCTTATCTTCATATAATACGTTTGTATTTTTCAACATTTGGGTTATACAATTTAATATATAGCTGTTAAATTATACCTACACTTATGAGATACAAAAAATGTGTTATCTGTGGGCAAAAAAGACCTGTTAGGGATTCACGTATCTGTTATACACTAAACATAATTTTTTATATAGATGATTTCGTTAGACAAAAAGATTTGTTTGAATGTCTAGTTGAGGGTGTTGACACATTTATGGAGTATTTTTCTGTTCAATTGGGTAAACATTCAGATTTCTAACAATGCATAATAAACTGTAATACACTACTTCTTTCTTTTTATATATACCACTCTGTATTATTGCTGGTATCATATTCCAAAAACTCTCAAGAGATGCGTAAAATAGTGGATGATATATATATATATATATATATATATATATATATATATATATACTATCCACTATTTTACCCATATATATATATATATATATATATATATATATGTATCATCATCATCATGTCGCGCAGCTTACACGGATTTCCCTGAACATCTCTCACTCCTTCTCTCTATCGGCCATCGCTACCAGCAGGTCCTCCAGGCTATTTCCCGTACCGGCACGGTGCTGTTGTTGATAGGTTCTAGCTGGTCATCCAAATTTTGCTCCACTATGTTAGGGGATTCACAGGAGCACGTCGCTTATGAGTTCGCCCTTTCTTCTTCAGCAGTGTCTTGCATGTCTGGTTCATCTAACTTGGATAGTTTTCGTGATGGGTGCTAGGTGGCCGTATAACTGCTGTTTTGTGGGGTGTTGCCTCCAGGACTTGTTCAATACAGCTCGCAGCATTCTTGTGTAATTGCCATCAAGCTTTTTCTCCATACACTTAGTGTCCATGTGGTACATCCACATAGCAGTATTGATACGACCAATGTTTGGAAAAAAACTGCGTTTTATTTTATTGGTCAGCTCTGGATTTCACCGATAGCCTATCAAAAGCTGTCCATGCCTTTCCTAGTCGCATGTTGATGTCATTCTAGTTTGATGAGACGCTACCTCCGAGGTAGGTGAACTTGTCCACTAGTTTCAGTGGACCACATTCTTGTGTGGAAATGTCGCCACTTTGATTAAAACACGTATTCTGTTCTGTATGCGTTGGCATGGGGGCCTATGCCACCTACTGCTCGTTCCAGACTATATAGAAGACATCCAGGCGGATGTATTTGCCAGAAGTTCTATGTCATCGGCGTAGTCTACGTCCGTAATAGTTTGTGCGGGATATCTTCTGCTTCTTTCTTTCGCCAGCTTGGAACCGTTTTCTTTATTAGATCAATAGACGTTCTCAACTCGTAGTCTACGCAGATAAAAAAACGGCTATGGGACTTATGTATCTCCTTGAAGAATACCTGCTACAATGTCGGAATAGTCTGTGTCCCCATCAGGTGAGCGAACTTTTACTTTCGTGTTTTTATATAGCATCATTATGGCTTCGACGGTCTTTTTAAGAGAGCGTAGGTGAGCAGTATTTGCTCCATCTCTCACTGTATATGGAGTCAAATGCCTTGGTGAATTCTTCAAGTAATAGTGTTGCCTTGAGGTATATTTGAATGAACACCTTCAAGAATTCGATGGATAATCACAATTTTTGATGTCGTCTATCGAATTCTCCGCAAGCCATTTTGGTTCTTCCTAAGTATTTTCTCAATTTTAGGTTCTATGCAGTTGCATAGCAGAGTATTGTATAGATTGGTTGCTATGGATGTAAGGGTCATAACTTGGCTATTCCAAAGTAACCCTTCTGGGGGAAAGGGCAGACGCAGCCCTTTGTCCATCTGTCGATTGTATTTTGGTAATATACTGCGTTGAAGTATCAGAGCAGTATGCTGTATAATTCCCTTGTCTTCGCTACTTCTGGGGACATTTCATATAGCCCTGCAACTTTCCTGTATTTAATATTTCTCAATACTAAGTCCAGTTCTTCTTGCGTAAACTGTCCTAGTTTTTTGTCTAGTCGATTGCTTATAATTTTTGTGATAGGTTTATCCGTAACTTTCGATGTTTGTCCAAGTAAATTCTCGAAATATTTTCCCGCAGGTGCATTCCTTCTAGGCTGGCAGCTATCAGTTTAGTTCTCGCATCACTCTTCCTGCTACTAACTTCGTTCACTGTCTGCAATGCCAACCCAAATTGTCTATCTTCAACCAAATCTCTAATCGTATTGATCTGATTTGGGATGTATTCTGTTTGTTCTTTTAGTTATTCGTTACTTAGTTCATCTTGTGCCTTCTTAAGTTTCTGAGCATTGATAATGTTTGGGTTTCTCCTATTGCATAGAGATGTGGTTTTTACGTCTGCACCTTTTTTGCTAACCGCTACTGTCTCCCATGGCACTCTAGGTTTAGCTCTTTGTTTAGTTGGTATGCATTCTGCTGCTGCATTTATGTGGGCATTGACGAAGTCATCATATTCGTCATTCGGAGGTGTTTCTGATATCTTCTAAAGTACATCGAATTTGTCTCTTAGTGTTAACGTATATTTATCTGTAATATCTCTATATTTAAGCAGTGACCAGTCATAGTGTTCAACTGTGTTTGCTCCTTCGTAGGCTCTGTCGTATCTTTGCCGAGCCAATTCGGTGATTATAGGACACACTTTAGAAAAAGGAATAGGTTTCGCAATTCAATGCGCTATCTTTCCATTTCTTATTTATGAGGATGTAGTCTATCTGTGTTTTAGCCTTATTTGCTTAGTTGTAAGCCCATAGCTTTCCCTTTCTTTTCTGAAATTTAGTTATAAGGCATGTTAAATTATTTTCTAGAGTGAAATCTGTTAGATGTTCCTAATTTCTGTTTGACGAGTCATGTAAGCTGAATTTGTAGTTTACGTTTTTATCTATTTGGCCATTCATGTCTCCACCGATGATAAGAACTCTGTGATTCAGGATGCACCGAACAAGAGAGGATAGCTCTTTAAGTAAGGGATGAGATCCGTTTCATCACTAACATTGGCAGGGCTGTAGCAGGAAATGATTGTTGTGCAGGGGTTGCCATTAAACATGGCTACCATCATTCTCGGTTGATTTTTCTCGATGCTATTTAGAGATTTAAGGGCCGGTGGGCAGATAAGCATACCTACAACCACTATCGCATCGTTGACAGTGTTTTTCCGTGCAAATGCTGTGACAAACGTCCATCCATTGCCGGTATAGGGGTATTTTATATTTTCGCTATGAAGTTATCGGTGTTTTTGTACGCATATTATGTCGATGTCATGATCCATCGCATAAGCTATTAGCTTCAGTAGTTGGTCTATTCTATTTTAAGTTCTAACGTTGAATGTTGCTATTCGTATTGTGCTTTTACTTTTAAGTAATTTTAGTTTTAGTTTTAGTTTTAGTCCTGTAGCCGATTTTTTGAACACTGGGGCAAAACCTCGAACCTCTGCAGTACCCACACCCTTTTTACCCACGTGAATAATGATGCGGTCTGGACATTTGGTTTGAGTTAAAGTAATGGTCATCTTTCGATGGCTGTGTTTTATTCTCATCTATAGGAGCGACCCGAAAAGATCAGAAGCGGTAGTTCCCCGATCGAATTATTTGATCCAGGCCGTTGACCCGTGGGGTTCCTCCGCCTAGCACCTGGTTTGGTGTGCCGTTGATCCGCCGTTGGGTTCGTCTGCCTTTACGTCCACCGCACTGCTTCTCATGGCTTCTGAGGAATATCTAGGATGAAAAAAATATTTTTCTTTCCCTTACTTCTTGTCCCTCCTCGCCGTACATGTAGTAGATTTTAACTTAGTATTAGTCCATAGTTGCTTTATTTTTTAGATTCATCGGAGAATTCATATTAGTGGTTTATTGCAATCTAAAAGTTATTCTATTTTTACATGAATTAGGTTTTCAAACATTCTGCAATATTTCCAAAATCATTAAAATCTTTTACCTATTTTTTCATTGTTCAGCTGCAAACTGGGATTCAGATTAATAGTCTTTTTTATTTAAATCACAGATAATATTGAGCAAAGATTTTACACATATTAAATTCTAAAACATGCGTTTAAAATAACAGTTTGGAAAAAAGACAAAAGCTAACTGACTCGGTAGTTGTTTTGTACAAAACACAGCGGCTTCAGAATGTTTTGTTTTGGGGGAGTTTCTTACAACAATGCTAGTCATAACTCTAAGGGGAAATGGGAAAGCTAAAATATTTTCTCATTTATAGAGATATACACGTGTTGTAGTATTTTCTATATTTTAATTTATTCATTTACACCCCGACACACACCTTTTCTTCCCTCTATCACACCACCTGACATGCAATCCACAAGTCACTCCATTCTTACACTAACTTAGGTTTTCAAACATTCTGCGATATTTCTAAAAGTATTGAAATATTTGAATTGAAAAAATTATTCATGACCAATTACACATTGAAAATGGAACTTGGATACTTCATGGAGCTTGAATCAATTTTGAAAACAAAAAAAGTGGAAAAGTTGCAAGTCTTGATGAAATACTTCCGGAAGTATGGAAGACAGTGACATTTGATGACATACTTCTTCAATTATGTGATGCTGTGTATAACCAAAATACAATCATGAAAGGTTGCATCCTTAGAATCTCCAAAATCTCCAGAGATATTACACTTATTTTTATAACTGCTGTATTTTTCCGTTGTATTGGAGCTGAAATTGAGAAAATTTTAAGAAAAATTTCATTACAGTTTTAGGATTCTAATAATTCCCTACACTATCAGTAAGCATTTATTCTTTATGCTAGTACATCCCGTGAATATATATATATATATATATATATATATATGGAAGAAAATAATGGATTATAATCCGACAATTTCTGAAGAAAAAATGATAACAAGTGATCCAAATAGAAAGGGTGGATTTATAGAGAAACAAACCCCTCACAGACCTGATGATGGTTCAGTAGAACCGAAACGCTATATTGTCGACTGACTCTGTTTCTCTATAAATCCCCCCTTTATATATATATATATATATATATATATATATATATATATATATATATATATATAACCGGCTCATCAGCCTTGTGGGTAGAGTTTTCGCCAATGATCCGGGCGTCCAACCAAAGACTTTAAAAATTGTACTTGATACCTCCTTGCTTAACACTCATCAATATAAGTTACGTATCAAGGGTAAAGTGGAGCAATCCAGGGAAAGGAGTAGCGCCCACCCCTACACCTCGGTGTGGTAGCTATTGAAAAGGAAGCCTTCGGGTCGCCCTCGACTACGGTAACCAACTATATATATATATATATATATATATATATATTCTAAAAGAATATATCTGTCGATATTTCTGAGATGACGTTATTATAATTTACTCATTAGAGTTTTTCACTTGAGTGTTTTTCCCTGGAGTTTGAGAGACAGCAAGTCCCCTTAAGTCTCCAGGACTCTTATCAGTATTCTGGCTGTTCTGAATAATGTTGTTGTTTGGATTGTCTCCACTCGTCCTATAACTTCCAAGTCCTCCAACCCTTTTAATAATCCTTTAGTTACTGTACCAAAAACACCAATCACAATTGGTATAACTGTCACCTTCATGTTCCACAGTGTTTTTCAATTTCCTCGCAAGGTCGAGGTACTTATACTTCCTTTCACATTCTTTGTTTTATTCTATGGTCAGCCTGGACAGCAAAGTCGCCTATTTTGCATATTCTCTTTTTATTTTTGTTGTTGATTAAAATTAGGTCTGGTCTTCAGGCCGAGATTAGTTAATCCGTCTGTATGTCAAAGTCCTCCATACAACGGGCTGCTATACTCATGTTGGCCATTGTACTCTTTGGTCCTCTTCAGATGCCCGTATGAGAAATTATCAACTGGCCTTTCTGGATATATATATATATATATATATATATATATATATATATATATATATATATATATATATATATATAAAGAAAGAGAGAGAGAGAGAGAGTGAGAGAGAGAGGGGGTTTTCCTTTGTTTAAATGTGTTAAATTTGGTTAATTGGTGATTTGTTTGGATGGTTGATTGGTTGTTTGTGCGACGTGTCAAAAAAATTACTTGCTTTTATTATTTATTTCTGAGATTGAATTTGTATGAATTGAACGATAAATAAAAAAGACAATACGATAAAGAAAAACAAATCTAAAAAATAAATGCAAAAGAAAGTGTAGAGTAGGAAGGACAATTGTTGACAAGGTACGACCTTTGGTGTGACACCGGGATTACGGGAATAGCATAAATACTGGATACCAGGCCCGAATCGTTGCTTCTAACAAGTCATCTCTACAGAAAGTTTCCCGGGAGAGTTCTGCAAGGAAGTGCAATCTTCGCAAGCCACAAAAGATTGGCGCCAAAAAGAAATTCGATCTCAGAATCTTTTACCATCCATCCTGAGACGGACGCTCCTTTTCTCTTTACAAAAATTAGGGGACGCTCATGCCAGCAAGATTCCCAGAGACTTAACAGAGCATTGTATTTCCAGGTAGTAGCAGCCTCTGCTGAACGTATCCACTAAACAGAGAGAGATGTGCTGCTCCCTCGAATTTATGATTTTCAAAATAAATGATTGTTCAAACGCCTCTTTTGGGGGAGCACAACTATTTATTTTGGCTCAGGAAAGCATTTAGATTTTAGTCTAAATGTATCATTCTTTTTTCTTTTTTAGTCGTTAATCCCCTTACAGCTTCAACTGACAACAAGATAACAAGTGAATAGGGTAAGAAAAATGAACGAGTCAGATACAAAACTCAGAATTTCCCAACATTGCCAACAATATACACAAACCCGAAACACATTTCGTATGCTCTGTAGATTATTTCCGAAACTAGATTTTTCATTTCTAAGACTAGATTGTTTATTCCTGATATTGAATAGTTTCTTTTGGAGTTTGAATCGCTTCTTTCCTAGATTGAATAGCTTCTTCCAGAGATTGAATTGATTTTTTTTTCGAGATTGAATTGTTTATTCCCGAGATTGAATTGTTTCATTTGGAGTTTGAATCACTTCTTTCTAAGACTGAATAGCTTCTTTCAAAAATTGAATTGTTTTTTTTCCGGGATTGAATTGTTTATTTCCAAGATGAAACTGTTTATTTTCGACAGAAAATGGTTATTTCGTCGATTGAATTGTTTTTTTTTTTTGTTTTTTTTTTATTCCGGGACTGAATTGCTTAATCCCAAGTTTAAACATAGTTTACTGAAACAACGAAACGCGTAGGGGGGATAAAAAGGGACAACTGCACCTAATTTTGTCTTCAGTAAAAACTATGTTTTCAATATATTCAAAGGATAAAACATTATGGAATTTTTTTCTCATAATAGCTGTAGTATTTCATAAGTGATGTACTCCTATGGACCCCCACATGTGGCCGGGCAAAAGCAGGACGACCAGCTCGAACATACATTCAGCAGCTATGTGGGATGTAGCCTGAAGACCTGCCAGAGGCGATGAACGATAAGGAAAAGATCCGAGAGAGGGTCATGGATATCCGTGCTAACGCCAAGACATGATGATTAGTAGTATCATAAATGGTAGCGCATCAGGAGAAGTAGTAGTAGCAGTAGAATGGTAGTAGTGGTAGTAGAAGTCGACAGTCTCAGAGTTTAAACAATTTTTCTTTGATCTATTTTTCTACTAAATGTTTTAAGATTGAAATACCCTGTAGTTTCATTAAAATAAATTAAGCATTATTTTCTACGTCGTGGTACAATTTAAACATAATTTGATGTCCCCAAATAAACTATTCCATCTAAACGTTTCCTTAACAATCTTTCTCTTTCTCCCTCACTGACTAAATCACCTACATCTTTAAAATTTCTCAGAAATTCCGACCATAAAAATATGATGGAAAACACATTATAGTTTCTCAAGGGAGATTTTGATGAAATGTTATTTATAGAGCACTTCTCTTATTTATTTTTATTTATTTAATATTAAAACTGTAAATAAGATGAGACTTGACATAGAGCTTAATGGTCGCTAAAAACTAAATTCACGTGAACGTAAACCACACACACACACACACACACACACACACACACACATATATATATATATATATATATATATATTAATAAAATGAAACTGGTAAAATTAAGTGATGGCTGGTTGATTAAGGTCGGACTTCTGGAATTGTAACTGTACTGACTATTACAATATAAAAAAAAATATCGGAAACAATGTCTATAAAACGACACTCTCAATAAAATCAAATACTATAAAACGATATTGCCAAAAAATAATTGCAATTTTAGAGGTAATAACAATAATTTTAAAAGATACTAGAAAACAGCCATAATTAAAAGAATTATTTAATGTCAGATTTTATGTTTTGTGGCGCCTTGAATATCTGAATACAAGACCATTAACTTTATTTTCATTTCGTTTCTGCAATGATCAGCCATGAGAAATGACTGTGTTAATACCAAAGTTCGAATAAAATATGAGACGAGCTTCCATAAAAGAATTTAATTTTCTAAAAAAGAAAAAAAGAATTTTACAGAGAAGAGGCCATACTATCATCAAACTAAGGCAACCGATGAAACAATGTTGAAATCAAAATGAGAATTTTAAAGCAATTTATTACGCATGGTTTAGTTTTGGCTCAAGGCCAGGGATATTAAGCACCTTGTAAGATAATAAACGTTTGATTAGAAATAATAATAATCAACAAGATCAGATCGGGGACCACTGAACTTCCAAGAAAGGTAATATGATATATTTTATTTCTATTTGTTAAGTGTATCTTGATTTGGACTTAGGGTAAATGGTATGAGTTACGCAGTGTTGAAGGCGCGCTTAGTGTAACGGTTATGATCTATGTAAATGAAAGCAAACTTCCCGAGTTCGAATCTTGGACGAAGCTGTTTACGTTTGATATAACGTTAATGAACTTGGAAAATGGCTGAATCCATGTTCTCCCCTACTTGTAACGGGAAAAATAGCGTGGTCTTACGAGGATCATTAAATAAGTTTCCAGATTTTTTTCGTATGGCCACTTTTATTGATAGTACACACGTGAAACTCTAGTCCCCTTCGAAGTAATCTCCTCCGGCTGTAATGCACTTGTTTACCCTTCCAACAATTTCTGGAAGGCCCCACGGAAGTCCTCTTGTGTGAGCGTGACAATGGCCTCTTTCATCTTCTCAATCGTCTCATAACGACAGCCTCTGAGCTTAGGGAATAACTAAAAGTAACAGGGAGCAAGGTCTGAACTATAGGGGGGTGAGGAACTGTGTTGATGCCCATCTTTGTCAAATAGTCTGTGACAAGGATGGAGTTGTAGACTGGTGCATTGTCCCGGGGGAAATGCCACTGACTCGATTTGAAGAGTGCTGGCCTTCCATAAAACCTTAACAAAGTAACCCTAACCCTAACCGTAACACTTTGGCCAATCAACTCTGGTGTATTGACTTCCTTACTCCTCCCATACCTCTCATCATCCCTCACAGACTCCCTGCCCTCATTGGATCTCTTATGCCACTCAAAAACTGATGCTCGATTCATGCAAGATGCTTCAAAATCAGTCTGAAGCTTTCCATACGTTTCTTGGCATTTTTTCCAAGTTCAAAAGAGAATTTTATTGCATATCGTTCTTCTAAAGTGTCCTCGCGTACAGATTGCAATTTTGAAATTCACCAGCTGTGACAATCAGGCTTTAGTAGGGTGTATTCCAATTGCTGCTGTAGCTGTTGATTGGAACCTGAAATAATAAACTTTGGTCAATCATTTTATAAGATGTATAGCAATAACATACTGAATATTCAAGAGTCTACGCCAATTTTTAATGCCTGTACAAAAAACGTCTGGAAACTTATTGAAAACACCACGTATTTAGCTATCTTTGAAATTGAAAACTGAATTTAATCTACCTTTCTCCGCTTAAAAATTAACCTTTTGCCACATCAAGCCCATAGCAGAGGAGTTGGGTAATTATTTTAATAATTAGGAGTAAGACAGACCTATGGGTAAACCACCTTACAAGAACATGGCATCCAATTGTGATTTGTATTGTTATAATATGTGTTCAAAATGTAAAAAGACTTAAGCTCTATTGATGAGGTTTGAAAAAAGCAATTTTGGAAACGTTAGTTTCCATCAACACCTTGCATACTGATTTTAGGTGTTTTCCCTTGGCCAAGGCGCAACGAAAACTATTGTTTGGAAAAAAGTAAAGATGTGTAGTTTAATGTCTTTGATATCCAAAGACCGAAGCGTGGGATAAATTTTCAGTTCAGTAAAATGAACAAGATCTCAGAGAGCCACGTGTGGTATTATGAAGAGTGTTCTTCTCGACAGAGAAATAGTGAGTGAGTGAATGCTCTAAACGGCATGTAAACCGCTCAAGAGTTATGTTATGTCTAGAGGTTAGGGAACAGCGTCCATTTACATTTTTTGTAGTTGTTTATAAGATGTTTTGGTCACGACCCTACACAATACAAATTACCTTTGATCAAATGATGCAGCCCTAACTGTTACAATTATTCAGGGTCAGAGTGCATTTTTGGACTTATGGCGATAATGGGTTACTCCATATTTCCTGATGGTGTACTATAATGGTTAAAGGCCTGGACCGTGGGATCGTAGTTAGCGAGTTTGATATCCAGTCGCGGTATTACGTCCACTTTCGGAAACACACCCTTTGGAAAGATATGAACCCGCTTATCCTCTCAACTATGAACTAAATAGTACCACATCTGTTATTCTTGAAGGATGACTCTAGCATTAAATAACCTACAAAAATTGATATGCCTTTAAACAAAGAAACCAATCCAAACCATACTTTGAAGAGATACAGAAATGGGGTCTTACTATCAGATAGAGTTGTAGTGTCATACATGAGACTCAGGATCTTTTGAAGGCGTCTTAACCCTCTACAAATGACACTATCAACGTATTTTATGCCCCAACGTGAGAACCAGGGCTGTACTTGCGCAGTCTTGTATTTTCGTCCATAGACACGATTAAAAATATATCGAAACTTGTGTCATGATTAAAAAAAAGTCTAGATCCGTAATCAGTAATATAAAAATTTAGACATTATCAGTTTTTATAAGTTGGTCAGCTTAACACCCATCAGCGATCTCAAAATTATCTGACCACGACTTGCATGAGTGTCAAATTCTTGATATATATTCGATATAACAAAAAATTGCAACCGCAAAGTATCTTTTTGTTTTCTTGCGTGTGGACTAGCATATTCATTTGTCCGCAAAGTTTTATAATTATGGTCGAAAAATGTTCAACTCTGTTCAAGAATTAATGTTTTGCTTTTATAGAGAGACCGAAAAACACATGAAAAAACCATTGCTATATTTTCTTACAACTTTACTTCTCAAAAACTAAAAATTGCATTTTCCCTTATCAATTTTAATGTAACTCACTCAGATTGAATGCCAATTTTTTTAAACTAATTTTATTTTGAAATTCGAAATTTAATTTTAGATATCATCGCTAGATAAAATAAGTTGCTTAGATGTGAACACGTGTTCATCCAAATATTAATTTTTGAAATGAAAAAAAAAAAGCATCGTGCTGGAAATGTTTGGATTTTCAATCATATTTCATGTGTATAGATTTGTTTTATCATAAAACCAACAAGTGTCGATCGTTATTGATAAAAATCTCATATATTGATATACATCACTATATATATATATATATATATATACAGGGAGAGAGAGAGAGAGAGAGAGAGAGAGAGAGAGAGAGAGGGTAGCGACAGTAGATGGCTTCCTATTACACCATAACAATTTACCAAAATGGGAAATGCTTCAGCTTAGAATTGTTTTTAACGGGATACATTATAGGGTATTCGGAAAAGGTGAATCGTATTAACTTGCAATGTTCAACTTATGTTTGGCTCAAAAGAGCCCCAAGCAATAATCTAACTCTTTAATCAGATAACTAATGAGAAAGCTTTTGCCTAACAATCACGTCATATAAGAATTGTACAGTTACTTACTTTGCTCATTCTACTTTGCTACCGTGCATCTAGAGTTCTGGGAAGTGTTGTCTACTCCTCCACTGGTCATATTCCCAAGTCCGCTCAGACCTCAAGCAGAAGAATTTGTTAGGGTACAATCTATCGATTTTATTGATATGTTTGAAAATTATTTTGTTAGATAGGAATACTAGAAGCACTATAAATGTATACAGACAAATGATTATTTTTATTGAACAAGAATAAATGTGTGTAAATAATTCTAGTTCGATAACAGTACTTGACACCATATATCAATGAGCAAAGCGATGATTATTATAGACAAAGCCGGAGTAATTGACTGATTTGATTTTATACATTAGATATTGAGACACTATATACATATGGTTTTTAAGTGAATAGCTCGTTGGTAACATTTTTAAATGAGTCAGCACTTGTTTGTTTGTCGGAAGTTGAACAGTTCTAGTTGATTGGTTGGTTGGTCGGTAAAATTTTATGGTATATCAAAACTGGTAGGATACTTAAAGTCAATCCTGTTGATGAGTATAAATTTAATACATTTGATTTATAAAAGAAAAGTTTGTTCGTAAACCTTTTAAACGAGCGAGAGATCATTTATTTGTACACAGTTTAATGGTTTAAATAATAGTTATTTAGGACTAGTAATTTGATTTAACATTATTCTTTCAGTTGCACACAGTTAAATGGTTTCAAGAATTGATACATAATACCATTGTTTCTATATAACAACAATCATTTGTTTGCACACAGTTAAATGGTTTCACACATAAAAACTGATTAAATATTTTTATTTGACCCACAGATAGGACCTAAGTGGATATTACCACTCCGGGCTAGAGTTGACCTGGGAGTAATAGTAATGAATTGGTACTCTCCATTCCCTAAAACTCCAGAACTGGATACTTAGCACAAGATAGTTTAGTGTCATATCAAGGACACACATTGCGTGCGGGGGATCTAACCCCTGAACATAGATGGAATCTGCGTATTCTACAGCCAGCCCCTGCCAACTGGTCTGGAATGTGAATATGCCTGCAAATGAATCTGAATTTGGTATTTTAGGTTTTTATCATTTCATATATTTGTGCTCTCCGTGTATTTCAGATGTTCTGGTCTTCTTCAGGGAAATGAGAATGGTTAAGCAGTTCTTTATAACATTTATGGTAAAGATTGTTTTGATGAGTGGGGTTGATTTCCAGAATGTCCGATTAAAGTTATTTGTCAATAGCATCTACTCTCTCCAAATAGGTTTAATATTGATTTTTGTTCTATGTATGTCTATACAAGTATATATATTCTCTGTGTGTTTATGTATGTGGGGTGTGTTCATTTGAATACATGTACAAACACCCTCATATATTCACATTTATTCACGTACATATATTTTTTAGGGTTGTTGTTGCTTTCTTTTTTTTTTTTGAATATGTGTTACTCATCCGAGAGATAAAATTAACATTGTCTGTCTTTGAATATGTTCGCGTTTGTGAGTGTTTGCGTGAAGTTCGGTATTGTTTGTGTATAGTTGAGTATGTGTATGAGGGTGTGTGTTTGTGTGAAGTTTGGCACTGTTTAATGAAGGTTTAAATTTATTTCAGATTTTTTTTCGAGTTACAAGTAATAATTTATCCGGTATACTTGCATTATTTTAACGTCCATTGTTGCCTTCATAAAAATGTTTTGATACATGGAACTTCCTTTTTTAGTAACTTAATGTTGCTTTTATGTAAAGATATTCTATATATGTATGTATATATATATGTATCTTTCGATTAATTACACTACTTTTTTTTTTATTGTACCTTAGATTTCTATTTATTATGAATGTTGTTTTTTGATTTTCGAAGGTACCGGATTTTCCCTTTGTGATTATATTACATACTCCAATTCTTTACTTTTGCATTTTGAGACTTCATCCATTGTGTGTTCCACAGATTTAGATCTGGTTAGTACATGATTTAATTTTTGGGGGGTATCGTTTACTTTTAATAATTTTTATTGTATCTAGTATGGTTTTAACTTTGTCATCGTTTTAAAGTACTTCTTGATGTTTTGTTATTTTAAAGAATCGATCTGAGTTTTATTCATTGCAAGTTGCGTAATAAGCTGAGCGTTCTTCGTATCAATATTTTTTCGTGGAATAGAAGATATTTTAATGGTTGCAAGATACCCTAACAACGCTATCTTGTTACTGACATGCCACAGTTTTTTAAGAATTAAGATAGAGCTAGAGCATTTGGGAAAATAAAACACTCATAACCACGGTATAGGCAGAATACACTATAGAGCACAACATTATTTTTCAATGATTTCCAATAACGAATTCGCCAAATGACAAATGTTATATTACAATAGCAGTTACAGTAATTATTCAAGGAAAAGATTAAAGAGTAAAAAAATATATATTCATTTAAGTCACTTGGACGTCATAGGGAACCTCAAGCTCGTGCATGTTTTAAAGTTTATGTAAATCAGAACATATTGTATTTTTGGATGATTCTCGATCTTTGGAGTGCTGGTATTCGAGGTCTCTACCTTTATTTTTAAATCCCCATAATCGACACACAAGGATAATCCAATTGTTGAATTTTTTCAGTGGACAGCGCAGTAGTTTTTTTTAGTAAAGACAAATATATTTTCGTTTTATTATTAGTTCTCCATGAGAAGTTTAAACGGCTTTAACTCCTGTTTAATATAATACCTCAGAATTGTCAGAAAATCAAGCCTTGGATCCTACATATCAAAATAATATGTAGAGCAGATTATAATAATATAATAATAATAATAATAATAATAATAATAATAATAATAATAATAATAATAATAATAATAATTATTATTATTATTATTATTATTCACTCATTAGAGCTTTTCACATTATCGTTAACCGATGGTTTTTCACTGGAGTCTGAGTGACAGCAAGTCTCCTCAAGTCTCCAGAACTCTTCTAAGTATTCCGGCCGTTCTCAATAATGCTGTCGTTTGGACGGTCTCTACTCGTTAGCCAACTTCCAAGTCCTCTATTCCTTTTAGTAATCCTTTAGTTACTGTTCCAAACGCACCAATTACAATTGGTATAATTGTCACCTGCATGTCCCACAGTTTTTTCAATTCCCTAGCAAGGTCGAGGTATTCATCCTTCTTTTCACTTATTATTATTATTATTATTATTATTATTATTATTATTTGAGGAATTTTCACTCCAGCTCAACTAGTGGTCTTTCACTGGAGTTTTTATTTCAGATATCCAGTACTCATTTGAGTATTCTAGCAGATCTAAACAACGCTGTGGTCTGGATGGTTTCGATTCTTCCATTTATTTCCAGTTTTCAAATCCTGTTCTCACCATTTTGGGACAATTCAGAACATAACAACTACAATTAGTATGACTGTCAACCTCATGTTCTAAAGCTTTTTTTTTTTTAGTTCTCTGGCAAGGTTTAATAAATTGTTTATCTTTTCATTCTGTGGTTCGTCAAAACAGCAAATTTCACTTGATGACAATTTTGTTTTGTTAATCAAACGTTTACGATTTGTATTCAGGCCACGATTAGGTGATAGTTCTATATCTGTAAATCTAAGAAAATTTTAAGCGTCTCATTATCGTGGATTGATTCAGGTTTCTGCATATACGATTTGGTTGTATTGTTAAATTTCAATCCATGGCAAAATTCCCAGTTGATCACATTTTCGACTCAGTTCTACCGAGACTTGTATAATTTTTGTGCTATTTTGCTGCATTTGATTATTATATGATTAACATTTTCATCTCCACAAAACTTACACTCGCTATGCAGTTGTTTATTATCAATTTTCGATTTAATATAATAGGTCCTTATGGTATTATTATTATTATTATTATTATTATTATTATTGTTATTATTATTATTATTTAAAAAATTCAGTAGGACTAAGAATACATGATCTCTTGCTGAAGGGTAATTCTTCCTCTAAAATTGAATGACTAGCTTTGACACTAAACTTTTAAAATTGTATATACAATTGTATATACACTACCGGAAACTGTTTTTAAAAATGATTTGTTAAGAGAAAGAAAATAATCTATCATTTTCTGGATATTTCTAAGTGATAGTAAAAGAACGTGAAAATCTGGACCTTCCCAAACAGTTGAAAAATCTTTGGAATATGAAAGTGACAGGGATATCAATCTTAGTTGAGGGTCTTGGAGATTAGAGAAAGAATTGAAGACATCCAGACCCAAGCACAAATAAAATTGGATACCTAGACGAATTAGGAACACCTGAGGACACTTGCTGTCAAACAGACTTCGGTTGAAAATCATCTGGTGGGGATGATGACAAATCATCCGCCCTATCAGTGGAGATTAGAATACGTTGAATGTATCCTGCACAGAGGGGTTGACACTTCCCTAAGCGGAGACGAGATCTGGGTGATGTGGAGTGTTGCAACCTTGCTATTACTCCCTGCCACACTCTGCTCCGGATTCGTTGCACTTGCTGGGATATCATTAAATGAATGATTTATCAAGTTACTCTAAGCAAATGGGCACAGTCCACGTTGTAATGGTTACCATGTTAGACGGTGACATCGGAGTTAGCAAGTTCGAACTCCAGTTTTAGCATCGTTCACTTCGTACTAATACCCTTATTAAAACTATGAACTCTTTTATCCCCCCAAATATGGGTTGAATAGTTCGGTTCTTCTACAAGGATGGCTTTGGCCATGGAAGCTGATATTTCATTAACAAAACAAACCCTGGCAAATAGAGTTTGATTTTTGCTGAATTCCTTAAATTTCTAGAAAGAAAAATCGTAGATGGAGAAAAATTGAGAAGAGAAAAAATAAAAGCGAAAAGTAAATTAAAATAAGGAAAACGAGAAGAAAGAGATGAAAGAAGAAAAAGTTAAATAGAAAAAAAGAGAAAGAAGGTGATAAAAAGGGGAGTAATAAAAGAAGAGAAAAGAAAAAAAAAGTGCATAAAACAGAGAAAAGAAAAGGAATGAAATAGTCGAGGGGTTTGGAAGGAAATAAGAGAGAATAATAATTAAAAAAGAAACAGAAGAATGAATGAAATGATTAAGGAGAGGGAGAGGGGTTGATACAAGGAAAGACTTGGAAGAGAAAGAAATACTGAAATGAAAAGAAAAGTAAGAAAAACAGATAGAAGGAATGTGAATATAAAAAAAAGAAGACATAACGTAAACAAGAATATTCCGTTGTTGGTACAAATTTCAGAATTTAATCTGAGAAACCAAATGATAAATCGGTAGCATTTGCACCAGCTCACGGGAAGTTGATAAGATAAGATATTAGAGTAAGTTCAGAATATTACTATCTTGAAAATGTGAAAGACGCTGATGGTTGCGGGGATATTAGAGAAATGAACTCGGTTTTACGATGTTAAAGGCCAAAGCAACTAGCTTTGTTTTCGGATTGCAGAATATCAAATAATCTGATGAGAAAATACTTAAACGAAGTTTCAATAATTCCTCGCACACACACATACACCTTCAATAAAGATTCCATAAAACCTTTATTGGTTGGTTTGGTTTGATTTGGTTCCTTTGTTTAATGGCATATCAACCTTTGTAGTGATTTAATGCCAAAGCCATCCTTCAAGAACAGTAGTAGTACTATTTAACCCATAGCTAGGAGGATAAGTGGGTTCATACCTGCCCCACGAGTATTTTTCCGAAAGTGACGATAATAGCATGACTAGAATTCGAACTCGCTTACAACGATTCCGCAGCCCATCACTTTAGCCATTACACAGTGAGGTCACCCCGTTTATTAGCTAATTAATCATCTGGAAATTTTACTTGGCCATAGTCTTAATTTGCTTTAGTTTTTAAATGTTTTATAACTTACAACTTTATGTTTCACGACATTTGGTCGGCTGGTAAGTGTTGTTGAAATTTAAAGCTGTCAACTTTGTGATTTTTTAAATATACATAAAAATGTGTGGGTATATATATGTGTGTGTGTGTGTGTGTGTGTGTGTCTACCCAACCTCTCCGTTATGGACATGATGCGACCCATTGACAACTTTTAAGCGGAGTAAAGGTGGTTTGAATTCATTCTGTTCTGTCAGTTAAAACTATAAAATACTTTGACTGAACCTTTAAAGAAAGGTGACCCCACTCCCAAATGAGAACACCTATGGATCGTGAGTGTCGATCCGTAACGCTTCAGGACTGGATCCTGATCACTATCTAGTAGATTATATGGCAACCAAGTGGTTAAATGACTTGCGACACACCATTTTGGAACTTACTGGTTTAGATAGGCGGTCGGAATTGCTTGATCTGATCAGTTGGCGGGTCAGGTTAGGCTGTAACACCTATATAATTGTACCAAACGCATACTTCCAATTACTCTCCGAGCAAACAAGTAGCCAAGGTGGTGGATGAAGATCAATTGCACTGGGATAACAATGCTTCAAACCATAAAAACCTTGTGCAAAAAATGACTGGGATCTGAGTTATGAGTGTTGATAAAAAGTCATGAAACCGTTTAACTGTATACAAACAATTGATTAATATGAAATAGAATTCTAGATGGTTGGATTTTTTAAGGGATCCCAACCATTGTAGGTTATTTAGGCCAATTCCTATATAAATAAATTCCAAATGAATAATTTGTTGGTAACATTATTTTGAAACGACCCAGCGCTCTTTTTTTTTTTGCCCACAGTTAAATGGTTTCAAGTTCTGCTTTTCAACATTGATAATTATTTTTGACATTGTTCATTTGTTGGCACACAGTTAAATGTTTTGAATATTGCTATCTAACATTAATAGTTCTATTTGGACCCAGTGAAATGGTTTCAAAATTTGCTATTTTACAAGAGTGATTCTCTTTTTCAAGTATTTCTATCTAATTTATCATTAATCATTTTTATGCACACAGTTAAATGGCACAACCATTTCATGTCCGAGTTTATCTGAGAGAAATGGTGATGAAAAGGTACTCCAAATTTCAGAAAGCTACAAGACTGGAGCCTCACCATCAGATGCAGTTTAATACACTAAATGGCTTCAAGTATTGCAATCTAATACTAAAAATTCTCTTCAACATTATTTTTTGGAACACAGTTAAATGGTTTCAAGTATAGTCAATGATTAAATAATTCTATTTGAGCCATAGATGGGACCCTAACAGATCTATTTGACCCATTGATGGGACCCTAGCAGATCTATTTCTTCCCTAGATTGGACCCCAACCGATACTACATCTGTCAGTTTCTATCTGAAGTAGTTGCAATAAATGTGTGCGACATCTTCCCGAAAGAATCAGAACTGAAGCCTCACCATCAGAGGGTTTAATATCATATCCAGGAAAATCAATGGGAAAGGTCTTTTCTGTAGAGAAGCAGTCAGCGTATTCTGCAGTTCCTACCAACCGGGTTATACATAATTCAAAGGCTTGAAAACATTTAGTATGTGCAAGCAAATGATTGATATAAAAAATGGTGCACATGGAAAGGATTAATATTACATTATATACTAATAAATGATAAATAGAATTACTAATGTTAAATAGCCAAACTTGTAACTATTTGAGTTTGTGCAGATAAAAGAACTCTAACTCGTTTAAGAATAAAGTTATTAAAAAACTATTCGCTTAAAATTATTTATAGACAGAATTTGGCATTAAATAACCATCAAAATCTGAGATGTCATTAAACCAAAAAATGTAACCAACATTGAATTCAGTGTTTTCCTTGGCTTACACAGGTTACTTTAACGAAACTAAAGAAATCAGCTTTGTACCGTTTACTTTTAGTTGGACGAAGTACTGACAGATATATTCATAACTTAAGGGAATCATTCCAATGTGAAATGCCAGCCAAAACATCAAGGATTTAAACTTAAGTCAATGATTCTACTTCTTACGACGATGTCAATTACGTAATGTTTTATGTTCTTAACGCTATATTGTTAAAGAGACACTGAAATAACAATTTGGTGATGTGAGAGACTGTCAGTCCCCTGCTCTCTCTTTCACTCACTATTTCTCCTCTTTTCATATCTATCTATCTATCTCTCTCTCTCTCTCTCTCTCTCTCTCTATATATATATATATATATATATATATATATATATATACTACGGTCAAAGAATTTAAAGCTATCCTATAGTTATTTTAGATACACCTTAATATTAAATATTTTTGTATGTTATTTTTAAAGTCTAAGATAGAATTTCAATAATTCAGTGTATTTTCTCTTATTTTGACAAAGTAAGGACAAAAACATGAATGCTGTCAGAATTTCTGAGACGAAACTTGAAGATTTTTTATCATTAAGGGTTTTCGGGCTATTATCTTCATCTTTATTGATAAAGCTGATGACAATAGTCTGAAAACGCTTAATGATAAAATATAAAAACAATGGAAAAATATAAAACTTAGATGATACAAATGCATTATATTTTGTTTTCTTCATTAAAACTACCACCTGTCTTATTTACTGCTATCCAAATTTACCGCATTATTTCCAACAGTTTTAGAAAAAATGTAGAAAGCAGACCTTTCTAAGCATTCTTCAAGCACTGAAAAAGCTCATAATAACTCGTTTATTATATTTTTGAGACTCTCATATCAAATTCATATTATCTTAGTTCAACGGGAGGGGACTCAGGAGTTTATCCATATTTACCAACCCCTCCGCTCGGACAGGATATGACACGAGGTCAATTTTTAAGCGGAGTTCAACAGGTTTGAATTCAGAGTTTTCCTTCTCCTAGACTAGTTGCCTCACCAATGTTGAAGAACCAAGTCTGCCCAACTATTTATCCATAGCTGGAGGGAGAATAATTGGATTCATACCTTTCCCAAAGATATTAGTGCTACGTGAAATGCAATCAATCTCGTCCAGGATTTGAACTCGAGTCGCCGTGTCTATTCCCTACGACAATAACCATTACACCACGGTCACCTCCACTCAGGAGTTTATGGTGATCAAGTTATAATTTTCAAAATATTATTCTTTTTTGACTCGAAGTATTTAAATAAAATTCAAAATTTGTTTTGATTCTTTGTCTAGTTAAAAAGTGATTTTTTTTTCGAAACATGCATAAGCCAGATGGTATAACATGTCTTTGCAAAATCGAATAATATCATTCTTTTCTCATAATTCCTTTGTCTTTTATAAAAAATGTTGCTATCTCTTCATCAAAACATCATAACAAACCTACCATTATGTTTAACTGTAAAACCTCACCTTCATTATTCAGTCTTTCTTCAGGCTTTCTATCCACATACTGTTTTCTCTTACTACCAAAATGTCCAAATTCTGACTCATCAATACACAGTAAATTTTCCAATTTTTCAATTTCCAGTTCTTATGATTTTTTGCGCGTGACATTTTTTTTATGCTTATTTACTTTCCGTAGCAAAAGTTTCTAGATGGTTATGTATCTTCTGATCCTAGTTTATGCCCACCAATTTTTCACTGTAGAGAACGACACTGCTTGCTGTCGAGAATCAAGTTAAATAGCGAAATCTTGAGCAGTGTTACTTGCAAGTCTTTTAATCTCAATAATCAAATGTTTATCTTAAACAGAATATTTCATTTTTCGTGCATCTGATATTTTTCTGCAAAAATTTGCACCAATTTTTTACTGCCTTTACATTGAATCATGCACTCTGTGACAAGAAATCTTCTACTTCTTGGCAGTATTTTTCTTCAGAGAAACCTTAAATAAGACTTCATTTTGAGTTCTAGATTTTGCTGCTTTGATTTTACCATTTTGGGCAAAATGAGTTCAAAATTAAAAAGAAGGTATAAAAAATACAGTTGTAATGACACAATGTTTTTCTTTGGAAACAGTTATATGTTTGCCAAACTGTGTTTTCTCAGTAAACTGTAACTATTGTTACAAAATGAATCATTGTTGAATTAACATTACGAACCTGTATTAACATTCAACTTCGTGGAACATATTTGGCCATCTCGAAAAGTCAACTGCAGGTATTATCGGGAAATAAATAAGTTTTTCATACAAAATATTCCTAATTTAAGAAAATGTATTTTGGACATAGGAGTCAATATCTTAACTCTTTGGTTTAAGAGTGTGTGTTAGGAAAAGTGTAAGATGGGGATAGCTTGTGAGAGTAAATCCTGGAAAAAGACTGAAAAATATAAGTAAATTCACTTTAGTTACTGAAATCTAATCTTTTTACTTAGAAATACAAACATCTTTTTACGTTTTAAACATATCTTTTTACATAGAATTACAAAGATCTTTTTACGTTTTAAACATATCTTTTCATTTAGAAATTCAAATATATCTAATTTTAAGATGTTTCTAAGAAATGGAGGATGGCCCCCAATCGATTTACTCATAGAGTATCTTTCAATCCCAAAGATGAATTGTGTCGGAATGCGACAATATTAATCTCTTGGAAACAATATTAAACGTTTGAAGTAATTGCGTTATATGCTTGCTTTGTCCTAGTCTCAATTCTATTGTTTTGTGTCCTTTACATTTGCTTCTAAGAAACGAACCACGTCAGAGACTCATCCATGACAACCAATCTTGAATAACCAGTATCAAGAAAATAGATACTATGAATTTAAAGATTCCAAAATGAACATTATGCTGGCTGCAGAAGCAAAATTAGGAATATTTTAGTATAAGAATAGACGATTATATCATAAAACAAGATTAATTTTAATTTAAAAAAATAATCTACAAAATAAGAAGATAGACACAGAACAGTAAATTTATTCAATATAACTGCCATTCTTTTCTAATATTGTATTTACACAGTTTCGAAACGATTTGCATGCCTTCAAAATAAATTATTCAGACATTTTATTCCATTATTCTTCTATAGGAGTTTGTTGTGGTCTTAATGGACCTGAAATAGATAACACAAAAAGATATAAGGTTTGCAGCAGTATATATTTACGGAAATCCAGACAGTAACGATTACCCGTAGCTGGCGAGACTCGCTTGCCTCGTTTATCGAGTCAGTCACTATTTATAGTGTTGGGGAGTGTCCATGCAGTGATGTCATGAAGTATATCACCATAACACCAACCCCCTTTTTAGCCTTTCTCCGTATGAAGTCAATAGTTTTTCTTTTGGGGGTTTATCTCAATTAAATCCAGTATTTCTTTTTTTTTTTTTTTTTTTTTTTTTTTTGATTTTCCCAGTTCTGGAGTCATTTGTGGTATTGAAACATCGAATGTGTCGAACACAACATTCACTGAGTCTTCCTCTCGAGGGTTGTTCTCGACGGTATTTGAATACCTCTTCCTCATTTGGTTCAGGTGCCTTTTATGAGTGAACCTGGGCTCCTTGATTATGTAAATCATGTTTCCTATCTGATGTCCACTGAAAATGTATCCAGGCAAGACTTGTTGTTTTGAAACATGCGGAAGAAGAATTTTTCGACAATTTTGAATCATTTTCTTGTCACCTTGGTTATATGTCTAGGTTTTAGTTGATGTGGTAAGAGTTTGTCAAACACTGACTTGATCTTGCTAATAAACATTACCTCTGCTGGCGTAATGGCAGATGGAGCATTCTTATTAGGAGTAACTCTAAAAACCTGCAGAAATTGCTGTATGGCAATATCGACTGGAGTATCTTTCGCTCTCCTAAGAGCTCTCTTAAAGCTATCGACGAAAGGTTTCGCTTGATCTTTACTTTATTGATGATACGGAATAATCTTGCTATGTTCCACTGAGAATGTTTGACATAATATTTGAAATCACTGGACAAGAATTGACTTCCATTATCTGAGATAATGCAGTCTACGACTCCAAACCGGGTGAATGTCCCTTGTAAGTAGCTGGTTACTACCTCCTTAGTTGCCTTTTTGCATCTGATATTTGGGCCATTTTGAAGAGATGTCTGCTACAATCAGATTGTATAAACCACCCAGCAAAATCAATGTGGATCCTACACTACGCTAAGCCGGTTTTTGGCCAGGGGCTGACTCTTATGGGAGGTGATTTTACGCCAAAGCACAACCTTTTTCTGGCTTTTAACGTATTCTCGATGCCCCTGTCCATATTTATCCAATAGACATAGCTTCTCATGAGGCTTTTCATCCTCGACATTCGGAGATGGCAGACATGAAATTATTTTAATATTCTTTTCTGCAATTCTGCATGTATAACAACTCGATCACTGTACTTCATCACAGATTGAGTAAGTATCTGCAATGTGCCGGTCTTTAATTTAATTTTTTTTGGCTTTTTTTTATCAAGTCATCATCGAAAGCTTTTCTTTAATCTCACCAAGAGTTACTGGAAGCTCTTTAACAGTGTTGCATTATGTATTTTTATCTCGACTTCTGTTTGTAGGAAGGCGATCACTGTGTCTTCAAGGGGTTCGGTATGTTTGGGGATAAGACTCGGCACTCCTTCGACGTGACTTATTTTTGAAGATAGGATGAAGTCCATTTTAAAATGATAATTAAGGAGTATAGTCCCCCACCTTTGCAGCCTGTTTATATTAAATCCTTTTTTAACCATAGATCGTAAGTAGTGGTTTATAGTCTGTCTGCAAAATAAAATGTCTTCCATGGATGAATCTAAGGAATTTGATAACTGCAAAAATATTTCCCAGGGCTTCCTTCTCGATCTGAAAGAATTTTTTTCGGCTGGTAACAGCGTCCTTGATGCGTGGGTGATTGATTTTTGTGATCCGTCTTCTATTTTGTGTAATATGTAGGCTCCAATACCGTACGAGCTTGCATCACTGGTCACAATGATTTCGAGGTCTGGATTATAATGTGTAATGAATTAATCCGATCTAAGGACTTCTTTTTTGAATTCTTCCTGCCATTCAGTCGTCTAGACACCATCTTCTTCTTTTTGTGGTAATTTATTAAGAGGAGCTCAAAAACTGTGCATGTTAGGCACAAAAACATTGTAATAATTTGCTAGATCAAGAAATCATTGAAGTGAAGGCACGTTTTCAGGTGTCGGCACGTTTTTTTACTGCACTTACTTGCTCTGGGTCTGGTCATCTACCGTCTTTATCTATGATTTGGTCAAGATATTTTATTTTTTCCTTTAAAAAAATCCCTTTTTCTCTTTTAGCTTTAATCCATAGTCCTGGATTCTAATGAAGATTTCGTACACGTGTACTTTGTGTTGCTCGGAGCTTTGACTATTCATGAGAATGTCATCCAGATACGCTATCGCAAATTCCAGTCCACAAAGCATGGTGTCCATGATTTGTTGGAAGATGACTGGCACGACCTTGACCTCGAATGTTAATCGTTCAAACGTGTACAAACCCCAATGGGTGTTTGTTCAGAGCATCTTCGAACACTCCTCGTTCACAAGTATCTGGAGATAGATATCACTCAAATCGATTTTGAAAAAAAATTCCGCCGTAGAATATTATAAAGAACTCTCCTGGACCCTGGAGAGGGTAATATGTTAATGCGTTGTTCACTTCTGTGGAGAAATCTGCACAAACACGGATGTTTTTACTTTTCTTATTAACATAGACTGTAGATGAAACCCCCCTCACTGCACTCACGCTTTTGGTAGTACACCTATTTGTTTGAGTCTATTTAATTCATCCCTGATCAGATTCAACGATGCTAATGGGACATTTCATTTCTTTTTAGAAACTGGTTGGATATTTGGTTTCAATTCAAAATTGGCGGACATCTTAAATCTGCCAAGTCCCTTCGAAAAGACTTCAGAAAACATTCCTTTTAATTCTTCTTTTAACTTGTCCGTTTCAGCGGTTAAATTTGGTAGTTTTTTGCAGAAAGAATTTATGGGCATATCCCATAATTTGAATTGTTCCATCCAGTCAGCACGAAAAAGATAGTTTGTGTTTCTCATCACAAAAAAAAAAAAAAATTAATATCAAGTTTTTATTTTTGAATCTTTGAATGTGCCGTTTATAATTAATTCGCCCGCAAATTCTATTTTTCCCCTGTCACACTTCTCGCGATATTGTTAGATTTTATCATAGTCGGCTTGTAAAATTTCCTCCATGTATGCAAAATTATTATCGATACATCATAGCCCGAGTCGAGTTGTAACTAAATACTTTTACTTAATATTTGAACCTGTACAAATTTCCTAATGTTTCGGCTTTCTGATTCATCAGTCTTAGCGATTTTTACAAAATTATTTTTTTAGCTCTGCAGTGTGTGCTTTTGTGCCCGAATCAATCACAAGTCAGACACTTTTTAAGTCTGTATCGGCCGTCCTTATACCAATGAAACTGCCCGGAGGCAAAACACGATTTAGCGGGGGAATACTTTTCTTCGGTTTAGCCGTTTTACTTGGTTTTATTTTTTGCAGCGTATTTCCTTTTATATAAGATACGCCGCGTTCCCCGATGTATTTCGAATCTTGGCGAACGATAACAAAAGGTGGACACTTTTCGACGATTTGTTGCTGGGTTAAATGAGGTCCATTCTCGAGTTTATTAAGAACCTTTCGTTTGATTTCTGTCTCCTTGTTGGATACAAAACCCTGTATGAAGTTTAAGCATTTGAAGTTGTTAGCACTCAAATCCGATGATTTTAAAATTATCACAGTGTTCGTTTACTACGCAAGCGAAGTTTGTGTAATCTTCGTCGTTTTTCTGGTGAGATTCATGCATTTCGATCTTTCATGGAAGAGAGACGTTTTGGGGCAGAATAGTTCAGTTAGTAATAGTACCGCTTCAGTGAATATCAGGTCGCTGTTTTTTGGAGGGTAATATATAATTGAGGAATTTGGTATGTTCAACTGTACCTAAATTTCTTAGTAGCAAACGAACCTTATGGAAATCGGCCCATTTTGCGCAGTCAGTGTTGTGGAAATCTTAGTATCTTCTAAAGTACGAAGCAAATGTGATTTCATCTTCTTGGCGTAAGTGAAATTATCGATAGCGCTCCAAATAGCATTTTGAGAAAATGTGTTTTCATGTTCAACATTCTGATTCCAATTGGATTTCTCGAACAATTTTTCCTGTTATTGTTGCGTACGAAGAAACATTTCCTCGAATTTTTGTTGCCTGACTTCGGCAGATTTATCCAACTCAAGTTTTTGTCCCTGAATTTCTTCCATTCTCCACTGATTTTACATTCGATGTTTTTGTAATGAAAATTGTTGTTCTTGTTGATTCTTAATCAAGTCCAGCATGGCGCTTTTAAATTCCTCCGTTTGTGTCTTTTTTATATACAAAAGGCTTGTGTGCTTTTTTTTTTTTTAGTTCGTGGTCGTACGTACATTTTTCGACTGGAAGTTAACCTTTAACAAAAAAATAAGCTTATTCGACTGGTTTAAATGTTTTTTATGTTGTCTTGGAGGGCAAAAGGAAGGAATAAAGTCGATTTTTTTATGTTCATGTTTGGAAAATGTCTTGATATTTTTTCCTCTTTCAAAAGGGACTTTTTTTGTAGAAAATCCTATTGTCTTTTATTACAATAAAAGAAAATTTGTTTTCGCTGTTTGGTGAAGCATTCTGTGTAGTATAAGGTCCTTGTAAGTTCTTTAGTTTCCTCGCCACTTTATGTAGCTTTGAAGGGCCAGAAGTGAATAACACAAATGTTTTATGATTTACAGCAGTATATATATACGAAAATACAGACAATAACGGTAACTGATAACTGACTAGACTCGCTTGACAAGTCAGTCACTATTTATAGTGTCTGGGAAGGTCCATGAAGTGACGTTATATGGTATATCGTCATAACACAGTCTTAAGCGAACCAGTATTTGGATGGGAAGTTGCATCTGTTTTGTTTTCTAAAACGCCCGATATAGCGTAATCAAAAGGGGTTTACATCTGGGTTTAATGTTGGGCCAAAAAGAAACCCCAATTATTTAGGAATATTTTTTTGGGTTGGTTTTGGCGTTAAGTAAATCATAGATTCTTTTTCTTTTCTTTTCGGCTCAATGATATTGGGGTGAATTTTAATGAAAAGGAACTTGAATGATACAGCTAATCATGAACATTTTGATTTATAATGTTTTTTTCAAGACTTGGACTAATCAGACTATGAAAAATGTTTTAAAAATTATTCTGTATTTTGCTTCCGCACTTTGTACAAAATGATTTCTAAATAAATGTTTTAGATTATCAAAATAAAATGGTTAAAGTAGCGCTCGAGAACTTGAGGTTAGTTTTTTTTCTTAAGAATTGCCGCGTGATCGGATGAGACCATGTCCCACAAGAATGCCAAACTAGATTGCAATCACGTTCTACAATAATTCGTAAGATCAAAATTAAACAGAATGTTTAATTCCGTACCGATTATGGACAGACCAGCTAAGCAACCGTCAATTATATAAGACATACGTTAGATAGGATCCATCGAGTTCAAAGTATTTTGCATTTTCCACTTGAGAGTGAACCCGAATGAAATTGATGAAACGCTTTGGACTACATCTTGAGTAACTTTGCATAAGCTATTGAGAATGCAAAGGAATCCCTTTAGCCGACATTCATTGACATTTTTCATCGCTTTCAGAAAGAGGGTTAGGAAGATCTTTTCTTTATTTCCCTCTTCATACTTATACTATTTAGTCAGCTAATAATCATCTGATTTATATGAACTTTCGTCCAGTCAGAATACGCTGAATTTATCTCTGGCAGAGAAATAAAGCAACCCCAAAATGTGTGATCTTATTGATATTAAATTGCATCTGGTGAAGATGTTCCAGTTCTTGGGCTCCGAAGAGTGTCAAGTACTCAATAGTCATTACTCTCAGGTCCACGCTGATTTGGAGTGGTAGTAACTATTATCGTCCCATATACGTGCTAAGTAGATCAGTTTGCAATTTATTTGTTTTAGATAAGAATACTTTATACGTAAACACGTGCAAAAAATACTGAGAAACTACACAAATATATGAATATACATTATACCTAAATTTCTTAACGTTTAGACATAAAATAACTCAAGACGTTGTGACATATTATGAAAATCAATATATATATATATATATATATATATATATATATATATATATATTCTTTAAGAAAAAAAGAACGAAACCGGTCACATAGGATTATAAATTTATTTCCATCCTGTTACGCATTTATGAAATTTCCAAAAACGCGAAAAAAAATTAACAGGACTTCTTCAGATCTTTTTGATAAAAAAACTAGAATAGACACAT
>OY757910.1:7653680-7786180 GCA_963585895.1 Sepioteuthis lessoniana
ATTCATTTGAATCATTTAAGATTGCAAGAACCACTAATGATATTTGTCAAAAGAATACAAATTACTTTCTTAGTTTGGCATTTGTTCAAGACAGCAATGTGTGTTCTAATTCTCAACTTTCTTGATCAGGTCTGAGTTACATTCTAGAAAGCCAGAAAAAAAATACCCATCAAATATTTTTATTCTATGAAATCAAATTTATTTCAAGCAATGTAGCCTATATAATTATAAATCATGGTTTTCTTTTCTCTTATTGTTGATTGATTGTAACAGTATATCATTCCTTTTAGGGCTATTTCATGCCTAGAATTTAAGGAATTGTGTTCATTGTACAATCATATTTACATTCTTGAGCAGCTATTTCTTAAGAGAACTTTACACTCGGTCTTAGTGAATACGAATGATTTCTAAATAGAACTATTTGCCACACAAATAGATCTTAACACGTTTTGTCTTCCCAGATGTCCCTATATATCCCAAATAAGCTGCAAACAGACCTTTTTGGCTCAATCCAGTCGGCAAGAGTTGTAGAATACACTGGCTGCTTCTCGGCAGAGACGTAAGACTCTCTTCCAATGACTGTCCTAGATATGACACTAAACAATCTGACGGTGAGGTTCCAGTAATGCTGAAGCTTTGGGGAATGTGGATTATCCATTCATTATCATCGTTCCGAGTACATCTTTGGCCAGGAGTGGTAGCACCTGATAGGGTTCTATCTATGGGTCAAATAGTACTCTCATGCGTACTTATGCCAAACTGAATTGCTAGAAATAGAACAGTATTTGATATTGAACCTGTGTAGTAATGCTAAACTGAATTTTTTTTAATAGAACTGTTGTGAAATTTAACTGTTTGTAAACAAAAACTATACTTATGATAAACTGAATTGTTTGAAATTTAATTCAGCGTCAAATGACCCGAAAAGGGTTAAAATGCCGTAAAATAAAACAACCAACAAACCAATCTATTTGACCCATGGATAAAAGATTAACTGGTTCTATTGATAAAGTTCAGAGTCTTCCGGGGAGAATGGTATTGAAGGCAAAGATCTTTTGAACTGGAGCATTCTCATCAGATACAGTTAAGTGTCATACCTTTGACTTCCTTTTTTGGAGGAAAAACATTTTACACTTCTGCAGGGGATACAGTCGGGCTATACAATGCAGTATGCTTACTGTATCGATTTAATAAAATTTCATTTTTTTTTTTTTTTGCGAAATGTTTTTTTCTTCTATTTTAACAAGCTAGCCAAATGATTTGGAATCAAGTATTTGTTAATTTTTTTTTTTTTTTTGGATGGATAATATCCCATGTTAGCTTCCTCCGATGTAAACTTTGTTGTCATTAACATAATTCTCAGAGGAGTCGTGACCGAAACAAAGTGGTCCCTTTTTTATGATTTTAAAATATTTAAATCGTTTTCAAAATATTTTATCATGTACATGCTTTTAAAGAATATTTAACTTTTGTACCTACCACAAGGTCTTCATATATATATATATATATATATATATATATATATATATATATATGCAGGGTGCCCCCCAAAATGTATACACATTGAAAATAATTGTAAAGGTTGTGTTTAATTAGAATTTTATTATTTCAAAAGTGTAAACATTTTTTACAAATATCATTTTATTGTTTTTTCACTGCCTGTTTTTAAACTGACACCCATTTTGATCCAGACACTAATAAAAAAATTCAATTTAAACACTATGTTTACAATTACTTTTTATGTTATGCATTTTTTAAGACACCATATATATATATATATATATATACATATATATATATATGTATCTGTGTGTGTGTGTATGTGTGTGTGTGTGCATGTTACTGTGTCTGTATGTCTGTTAATATGCATATAAATTTAATGCATTCAAAAGAGAGGAATCCCCGTGGAGTAGAGTCTAAAGTTCTGTCCTGTGAAATAGTAGTAAATGGGTTCAAACCCCACTTGCGGTATTGCGTTTGATTAGGGAAGGTATGAGTCCTCTTATTCCAACCCATATATTGATTAAATTGAGCCACAGCTGGTATTTTTCAAAGATGTCTTTGGAATTAAATAACCCTCGAAATATGATATGTCATTTAAAAAAGAAACCAAGCCAAGCATTCAAAACAGGTGCAAAATAATATTCTTGATGTTTTCTGAGTAGGTTTCAAAACGTTTACAATCTCAATGACTTATGCACTGAATTATTTCTTTTAGGAAAATGAAAAGAACTTCAAAGGAAAAGCTCATACGTACGTACGTACACACTAATTCCCACATAACCATTTACACACTAATCAGGAAGCAAACAAACATTGAAAACACTTAATATCTGAAAGAATGGATGGATTTGCTGACCCATTTAAAAGAAGGCAGCTAGAATATTAACGTTGAGTGCGGGCGATGTAAAGTAACTTGAGCAATTTGGAAGCACCCACGTTGAAGTGACCGCTGTGTGCCTCC
This sequence comes from Sepioteuthis lessoniana, assembly GCA_963585895.1. NCBI lineage: Eukaryota > Metazoa > Mollusca > Cephalopoda > Myopsida > Loliginidae > Sepioteuthis > Sepioteuthis lessoniana. The sequence continues at coordinate 7,656,145 of OY757910.1, forward strand.
CAAACATCGGACATCATCCATCAATTCAGCTCAACCGATTCAAACCTACCTGGGGGCCAAAAGTTCCCAGACAGGAGCCGTCGGCCAAGTTTACTATCGGCACTCGTGTGAAAAATATCGCAAGAAAACAGAGAGGTTTTCCTCACTTATTATAATTAATTGTAAATCGAAGTCTGCTCCGAACAGTTTATGTTGGGGTGGGGGATAATGAGGGAACTGCCACCGAAAACATTCAAACAGTAGAGACTGAAAATCTAGGCGCCGAAAATTTACCAAAGATATTTGTTCATTGATTGCGGATAATAAATTGCTTGAAGCGATCAGTCGGTGCCCAAGTGAACGGGTTCGACGAATAAGGCATGTGATTTATTTAATTAACTATTTGTGAAACGACTCAATTTCACCTGTCATAATTTGATTATGATCACGGAACTTGGCGACCCTAAAGTAGGAAGATGAAAATTAATTAATCACATTTTTTTTGTTGTTTGTTTTTCAGTTGACGAGTATTAGCCTTGAGAATTGAAATTTATACGTGATCAATTATTCACAACTTTCTTGAAGCAATAGGATCTACTCAGTCTGAATGGTTATAAATTCAAGTTGAAAAAATCGGTTAAGTTACACAGTCTATTATTAAGTCAGATTTACATTAAAACTGATCTAGTTATTTGGACCCATATATCGATAATTTATTACGTAGTTGACGATAAAGGGAGCCATTAAATATATTACGAGTAAATATTTAATAGAAAAAAGTGATTTTTCAAACTAAAAATCTGATCGCTCAGTTGATGGGGCTGAGCATACGCTCGCTGTATCCCATGCAGAGGAGTAAGATATCCTTGGTATTACAGTTATCTTCATCTTTGCGTGAGCTTTGGATTTCTGGGGAGTGTGAAGTAGATCTCTATTGCTATTACTCTCTAGTCTATTCTGATCTGAATTGGTGTACCTGTTAACGTTCGATATAAGTTTCAAATAAATCTGTTTACAACTTATTTGTTTTTGATAGAAATGTTTAACACCACATAAACGTGTGCAAACAAAATTAAGAAGCCACATAAAAAATCTAAACATAAATGTGCAATGTATTGGATTCCCTAACCTTTCCGAGGAAATAAACCCCGGTGAGTGATAATCTTGTTAAAGTCAATCAAACAATCAAACAATTTTAAACTATGATAAAATGATCATATGCACTATAACAATTTTCCCAGTTGGCTGGGGCTGTAGAATACAGTGATTGCTTCTCTGCAGAGGGGTAAGTTTGAATTAGGACTGTTTGACCAAACTAAATAGCTTGAAATAGATTTTTTAAAATAATTAAACTGTGTACTTATGAATTAATTGAAATAGAAATGTTTATTTGTATAAAATTGGATTTTGCATCAAATGACCTACAAAGGTTGATATGCCATAAAACCCAAATAAATAAACAAACAATGTATAACAATTTTACAGTGTATGGAAAGTCTGTTACACATACGTTTTCTTTTTAAGTAATATATACACATGATGAAAAACTCAAAGACCCTTATTTGGTTATCATAAATTTATTTCAGCAGGTCACTCTTTATAAGGAAGTGACTTCTTCCGATAGCATTTGCATAATGATGATCCGTTGAATTTTTCTTCCACTGATATGAATTTGCTCTGTGTGAAATTCGTAAATTTTTAGAAAGTTTTATATATATTTATTATTATACATTTAATGCTCCTGGAGATTTACTAGAATCCTCTTATATATTCTCAAATTGAATCATTTCCGATTCATCTTTTATATATATATATATATATATATATATATATTATAAAACAAATGTTAATACCCTAGTTTATAATGGTGTTCATTTAATTAGATTAATTTTTCATTTTTTTTTTAATTCCCAGTCGTTGGGAGAAGTCTATAAGAACTTGTGGACAGTCACATGCAATTTAACGAGATATATTTTTAAACAAGCATCTATTCACAACTTTCTCGTCACGGAAAGGATGTGATACAATTCAAATTAATAATGGACTAAACTAAAGCTAATTTCAATTCAATTTTCCTCCTTCTATATTGCTTGCCGAAACAAGGGTTAAAGAGCAGATTTTAGTTTACTATGTTACTTATAGCTGCCGTAGTAGAAAATAGAGGGATTCATATATTTCATGGGACTCAGGACGCCTCCTAAAGGTTCCAAAACGAAAGAGATGAGCTTTATTTGGAAACAAACGTATATTTAGAGGTTCAAGCGAGAGCACCTTTCCAATTGTGGTTAAATTAAGATTCTTTCAATCATTGGTGAAAAACATATCACATATTACTGTTTGAAACCGATTGAAATGACATTGTACCCTCCAAAAAACGCGTTTAACCACGTGTTTGTCAGTCTATTCTCAACCGTAATCAAGTTCCAACCAATAAACTTAATTATTAAACCGACATTTTTAATAGATTTCTGTTATTTCATAGCAAGCAAAACTCCTTATGTAACATAATGCTATCAAATAGACGATATACTGTTACACCCCAAACGTACGCTTGTACCATCACGTGCTCAAATGTGTTAATGATTGTATCGCTACATCTTAAGTAATAGTCGGACCCTTTTGTATCCCCACTGTGGGAAAAGTTGAGGAACAAACAAAATTCTGTCTCAGTTCACTAACACAAAAGTTTCGCTACTATACTTTTTAAGTAGCCGCCGGGAGAAAGAAAGAGAATATGAAAGCTGAGAGGACCGCGTTAACTGGACAAAAACAAACATATAATAAGGAGAAAAAGAGAGAGCACACAGACCTTGTATTTTCATTTTGTATTTTCGTGAGTTTTAGCGTGCTTGTACGCTGGTTTCGTCCTCATGGGTTCGTGTCTTGTGAGAGACCACTTTTCAGAGCCCATCTCAAAATTAGGTCCGCAACTTCTGAGTATCCTCACATTTTTTCTAGTGTTCAACTTTTGTCTATACCTCGTCATATCTCAGAGCCAACTAAGTTTCAAACCCGAGTTGTCCCATTACTTCCAGGTGTCGGAGGGTGAGCATATGTTTCCGGTGGCTTCACATATAACCCACTTGCTGTGATGGTTGACTTTATTAATCATTTTATTATCTCGTTTGTTTGGCTCGCGATTAGCTAAAATCTTTGTGCGGGAATGTAAGTCAAATTGGAAAGTTCAAGCGACTACATTAGCGGAAGACCAAATGTAAACAAATGGGTTCATATCATGTCACAGGTTACATTGGGGAAATGAAAACAGTGATATCCTGAATCTAGGTGTATAAAATTTAGTGATTATTGAAAAAGCTGTCAGTCGTCATTTGGAAGCAGTTGTCAGTTGGCGTGAGATGTCAATCAGTCTATGGGGTGTCTTTTTGTGTCTCTGTTCATAGACCCTTACAGATTTTATCCCTTTCGTGTTTCTGTATGTAGTCTGAACATCGAACTGTATATCTGACTAATAAAGAGACAATTTTCCATAAAAACATTGGACATATTACTGTTACACCAATACGTTCCAATAGATGATTGTTAATTGTTGACGGGAGTTATTTTTGTCTTTCAGTTGCAAACGCTCAGCCATCTTTGTTCTAACGAATCACCCCAACCGTTGGAAGAAGTTCCAGATATATTGTGTCATTCCCTATCTGTGGATCTTTCAAACGCAGCGTGGGCACAGAGATTATTGATAAACAGACAATTTGGATACGAAGTTGGTGTCGTTACTTGGATAAGACTAAAGTAAAATACAGCGACAAATATTTCACTGAATTTTGCGTCGTTACCAGGATCAAACCAATTATTTGGTACCGCAATTGTTGTCATGCACAACGGTATTACATTTAGCAATGATATCGGCGTGGGTATCGGAGACGGCAATATTTTTACAATAACGCCGTGCCAAGATATTATTCTGATAGTGCCGTACGCAAACAATAGCGTTACAAATGTTAACTGTCCCCTAAACATAGTATCACATTTGGTACCCGACCAAGCCATTGTGTTATACTCTCTTGTGCAAAAGATTTGGGATATCCGTTTTATTTTCAAGTCTTTTTTAGTCACTGCAGTTATTTACCCGTGACTGGCGGACCCAAAACAACTATTTTAGCCTGGGTCACTCAGAGGTCAATTGGTCCTTCCCTAGAATGCTCTTAATTACTTGGACCTATCATATCACGTTATACTTATATCTTATTTATTTCCTTTGAAGTCCCGAAGTGTTAAACCTCACTAATGAAACTGGTTCACTTCTTGTCTCAATACAAACTGAACTGAATAACTCTTGTTAGAAAAATCACCGAATCAGTTGCCTATGTCATGAGACATTACCTTAACCAATCTGTTTTCAAAATACCAATCTATACACGGTTTTCAATTCCCATACTGTAAGGGTTACGCCTAACCCTCTGCCTCTCAACAGGTGTTCAACTAATAGTTTTTATCCGCAATATTCCAATCCCAATTCTCAGAAAAAAGTTTTTGAAAATCAAAGTTTAAAGTAAAATAAAGATGTTAAGTTACAATATTAGTTCAAACTATGTTGATACGCTTAAAATAGGATTCATCTATAAAAAGCGCATCACTATTGATACGAGGACCATTAAATAAGTTTCCTGACCTTTTTCGTATGGTCACTTTTATTAATAGTACACACATGGAACTCTTGTCCCCTTCGAAGTAATCTCCACCGGCTTCAATATACTTGTTGTACCGTTCCAACAACTTATGGAAGACCCCATCGGAGTCCTCTTGTGTGAGTGTGTCAATGACCTTCGTTACAGCCTCTTTCATCTCCTGAATTGTCTCATAATGACAGCCTCGGAGCTTAGGGAATAACCAAAAGTCACAGGAAGCAAGGTCAGGACTATAGGGAGGGTAAGGAACTGTCTTGATGCCCATCTTAGTCAAATAGTCTGTGACAAGGATGGAGTTGTAGACTGGTGCACTGTTCTGGTGGAAATGCCACAGACCCGATTTGAAGAGTGCTGGCCTCTTCCGACAGAATCTCTGCCTGAACTCCCTTAAAACCTCAACATAGTATTCCTCGTTGACTGTCTGTCCAGGGGGAACCCAGTGCATGTAGATCATGATAGTGCTGTCAAAAAAGGAATCTTCAAAAGTCTGTGGGTGCATTTGCTCTGTTTGGTCTTCTTGAGTCTGGGAGAGCCAGCATGCTTCGACTGGGAACTCTGTCTCTTGGTCTCTGGGTTATAGCAGTAGAACCAGCTTTCATCGCATGGCATTTTTTCCAGGTTTAAAACAGAATTTTATTGCATATCGTTCTTCTAATTGTCCTCACGTCCAGATTGCATTTTTGAAATTCCCCAGCTGTGAAATCAGGCTTTAGTAAGGTGTATTCCAATTGCTGCTGTAGTTGTTCATTTGAATCTGAAATCATAAAAATTGATCAGTCATCTAAGATGATTTATAGCAATAATATACTGAATTTTCAATGTTCTATTACAATTTAAAATGCCTTCACAAAAAAAAAAATCTGGAAACTTTTTGAAGGCACCATGAAAGTTTTTGGTACGCATGGATTCCTTCTTTCTAGTTATTTCTGCTACTTGGCACGTTGGCAGGATGTAATGCTTAAAAACATAGCCTTGAAATTCAGTTACTACCAAGTAGTAAGTTCAATGCCTGCTTCTGATCCTGTGCCATATCTTAGCTACGCTTCTTTTATCTTACATACACCGTCAGTGCTCACTCGTTAGAAAGTTTAATTCACTAATCAATTACCAGCGAGTAATGGATTCATCATCATTATCATCACCATGTCACGCCGCCAGCATGGATCTCCCTGACCTAATCTCGCCACCCGTCCCTATCGTCCATCGATCCCGATTGGTTTTGAAAGGCTACATCCTGTATAGACACAGAGCAGTTTTATATAGGTTCCAGCTCATCGTCTTGCCTTTTCTCGTCCATATGAAGGGGTCCACTGGAGTATGCCGCTTATGAGTTCGTCCCCACTACTCCAGAAATATCCCACATATTTTGTTCGTCTAACTTGGGTAGTTTTCATGATGGGTGGTAGGTGGCCGTACAACTGCTGATTTGTAGGGTGCTGCCTCCTGTTCTTGTTCAATATTGCTCGCATAATTCTTGTGTAGTTGCAGTCACGCTTTCTCTCCATACGTTTAGTTGTGTCATATACTATACTACTGACTGTGAAATGATTTTTATATATACTAACATTTTGGGTGCTTTCTCTGCTGTAGTGGTTTATAAGGTAGGCAAACAGTTATTTGTTTGGTATATATATATCAGCTCCTCAGAAAATATATCAATCTCACGCATTTGCTCCTCAGTCGTTGGCATAAAAGCGGGTAAAAAGAATAGTTTTGGTTTTCATAAGTTTCCCTCCTAATGTACCATTTGAAGATTTTACTAAGATCAATATTGGCCATAATAAATAAAGTGTTGGACTTCAGCCTTGAAGTAAGCGATTTCGATCTCTATTCGCTCTATTACATTCTCATTCGGATTAAAACTCTTGGAAAAGGCATGACACCTCTAACCCCTCAGCTAATAATTAAATAGTTTCACCCTTCTTCTTTTACATGAATTGCTTTGGCATTAAGTAACCCACGAAAGTTGACATGCGATTAAGCAAAGAAACTACACTTAAGATCGATATTCAATTCTTTATCATTATGAAGAATATCTCTCTTTAATCTTACTGTTGACTTAGAGACCTCATCATAAATCTGACAAGAAATCACTGCAGGTCGTGCCGGAAGAATATAAATAATCTGCCTGGGACTCTGTTTTCACCTATGAGCTCTAAGATGTCGCTTTTGATAAGAAAACTCTACCACTGAATCTATAAATATGTTCGGGCTAAAAGTTACTACGAATTGAATTTAGATCTTCTTTGTGCAATGCTCGTTTCAAGAGGGAAAGATTTATTTTCCTCTTTTCCACCGATTCATATTCATCAGATATCAGCTTCTTCCTCTTAGATCGATCTTCCAACTGCGATTTCCATTTCAGAGAAGCCATGCCAAAAATTGGAAGACTCTTTTTTTTATTAACAACATTGAAGCATCTTTAGGTTTATTCTTTGGATGTTTTCAACTGTTCGGTTCTCCAAGAAAGTTTTCATTTTAATAGAATTTCTGTCTTAGACATTTGTTTATGAGCGATGAGCTTTTTGATAATAAAACTAGCGGATGTCTAGAAGAAAACTTACAGTTGATTAAATTGACTGCTTTGTGGATGGAACATTTAAAACAAGTAAAAAACTATGAAAAACCTAATAAGGAGCCCATGTTTATGAGCAAGAATTTCACCAAGAATCCATCAACGACAACCTATATAGCCCGGTATTGGAAGTAATTTATTATTAGACTTCTGACGCAATCGTAGAAGCATAAATAATCAAAAAACTTCTAAAACCAGAATTTCGAGAAGTCTTGATATAACTTTGCACTATCAAATTAAATTAAATGAATACATAATGTTCGATTTGGATTTTTACATTTAAGAAAGGAATTTTACATATCCTATATCTGATATTTATACTGGGAATCCTTTTCGGTAACAAAATCTTTGCAGTTTAAAGAAAATATTCATCATGGATGTTTTCCAAATAATCGGGGCGAAACTGAGCAAAATTCTTTTAAAAAAATAGCATGTAAGTCATTCTTTTGTATATATATATATATATATAGTTTAGATGAAAAAAGATTGGTCGTGAGATGACACGATTTATAGACACTAAGTTCGACATTTTTGGTAATTCCCACGAATAATAATAATTATAATGATAATAATAATGACTATAATAAAAAGTATAAGACTACACACGGCCGGGTGGGCAAAGTGATCCACTAGGAATTGTGCAAGAAATTTAAATTTAGCCATACCAACAAACGGTATGCACAAGCTCCTATGAAATTTTGACGTATAAACGGATCATTTAATCTCGGCCAGATGACCAGACCTTATAATGATAAAAATGATTAAAAAAATAACTTGACGAAATGTAGAATTCGCTGTCCCGTCTGATCACATAGTAAAATGGAAAGGATGTGAAAAGAAGGATAAGTACCTCGACCTTGAAAGGGAATTGAAAAAATGTGGAACATGAAATATGAAGATTTTACTAATAGTAAATAATGCTCTTGGTACAGTCACCAAAGGATTGATACAAAGATTGGAGGACTTGGAAATAAGAGGACGAGTGGAGACCATCCAAACTACAGCATTATTGAGAACGGCCAGAATACTGAGAAGAGTCCTGGAGACTTGAGGAGACTTGCTGTCACTCACTCCAGTAAAAGATCATTAGCTAATGATGATGTGAAAAACTCTCACGGAGTTATTATAATAAAAGCATAAATAAAGAATAAGATTAGGATGGAAATAGGCAACCAATTTATTCTGAATAATGCAGGGAGTTGTCAAGTTTAATGTATGGAAAGCTTTCGTAAAGTCAATGAAATCCTAGCAAAAGGCTACTCGATGCTCAATACATTTTTACTTCAGGTCTACGAACAGAATAATCATATCTGATGTGCTAGGATCTGATCTACAATCCAGGTTAAACAGGAAGAGATCTATCTCGCTAACTGGTTTGATAAGCGTTTTACAAACACTTCACCAACAGCTTGAATTAAATTGATATCTTGATACTAACCGCCTATTAACTTAGCATCTTTTATTTTATTGAGGGAAATTAAAATCTTCTTCACACACACACACACACACACACACACACTCATACACACACACACACACACACACACACACACACACACACAAATATATATATATATAATATATATAATTCAAAATATGAATATAGACATATAACCAAATTTATCAATTTTGTCCGAAGTTTGTTTTGATAAAATAAGAGACATTTTTTAAATCTAAAAATAAGGACAAAACGTTCTTATCGCAAAACATAATTTACATCACGTAGCAAGAACTTCACATAAAAAGGGAAATATATATGCGATCAGTATACTTTTAGTCTCGTGACAGATGTAGCATTCTGTTCTCTTGGCCCATGCTGTAGAATACGCCAGCTGCATCTCTGCAGAGGAGGAAGATTCCACTATCGGTATGCTGGTTCGCTTCGGTTTCTTTGTTTAATGGCATATCAACATTTGTAGGTTATCTAATGCCAAGGCCATTCTCCAAGAAGAACAATAGTGGTACTGTTTAACCCATAGCTGGATGGATATTGGGGTTCATACCTTTCCCAAGGGTATTTGCCCTAATGTGAACGTAATAGCGCGACTGGAGTACGAACTAGCTTACTACGATTCCGCAGTCTATCGCTTTAACCATTACACCACGAGTACACCCCCGTGAATGCTGGGTATGATATCAAACCATCTGATTGTGAGACTCCAGTCCTGGAGCTTTGGGAAATAGGAAGTACTCCCTTCATTACTACTACTCTCTAATCCACTCTGATCCGAAATTGTAGTACTTGTAAGCTCACATCTATGTATTAAATAGAACTGTTCAATCATTTTCTCGGGATTATTAGTTATTTTAAACAATACTGCCGTGTGCAAATTGTTAGCATTAGATAGGAATACTTGATAAATAAAATTACTAATGTTAAATACCAATACTTGAACCCATTTAACTATGTGCAAACAAATGATTAATATTAGAATTGTTAGTGTTTGTAATACTTGAAACTATTTAATAGTGTGCTGAAAAGGAGCTCTAACTTCCTTAAAAAAAGTCGACAAAAAGATATTCACTTAAATACATATATATATATATATATATATATATATATATATATATATATATATATATATATATATAATTTTGCATAACGAGCCATCAAGAGTTGATATGCCTTTAAACCAAAAGACCCTAACCTTACCTCGATGTCGCATTGTTAGCAAATTTTATCGGGACGCGAATGGATAAGTATTAATAATAGCCAGCAGGCCAAAGAAAGGCTAACTGTTAAAGTTCAGCATCTGTTCCATTGGTATCAGTGTAATTAGATATGTTTTGTGTAGCTGCTCGAAATGGATCTTGACGAGGTCACCTATTATCTTGGGAGGTCAGACGATATCACATATTCGAAGCAAAGATAGAGATGTGGTATTCAATGAGATTAATAAAATTTGAAGTATTTTGCGATTTTAAGTCTTTTTCGCTTTTTTGGTGGCTGAAGGACGAGAAGACAAACATTCGTGTGAACACAGAACGAGGAAAGAATCAAAGATACAAGAAGAATTGTGTTTATAAAAGAACGAAAAATCTATCCACTCGTTTTAACAGTTATATATTTCTTCATACTTCCACACCCTTAGAGAATGAACGAAGAGAACTAATCAACTAAGTCTTAAATCTTGTGTTTTTGAGTTCTCCTTCCCCTATCCGATGAATACCCATCACTGGATTGTAGCCATCGGCTGCTATCCAGTGATGTAGAGATGTGAATTTGTAAATTGGCAGATTTTAGATCGATAATTGTTAAAGCTCTTAGCATCTAGATCCATTCGTGAATTCTTTCCTCACACACATCCGTTGTCTTAGCTCCCGTGAGACATCTTAAGTATTCATTTTATTCCCAGTAATCCAGCAGCGGCTTAAGTTTTTCCTTTTCAGACTGAACCGCTTCTATCAATGGCCTGACAGTCCCAAATATCAGGATTCCTTTCTTCATCTATAGCTCAAATTCCTTTTCGAATTCTGCTTTCACTCCTCCTTTCAATATTTCCTTGTAACTTTTATAGTTCTTTAGTACTGGTAGATCTCCTTTTCATGACCACTGCAAATTCTTTTTTTAAATGGGAAGAATAATTTTTTCTTTGTGAATTATAGTGAATTTGTTTTCAGCTAAGTCTAAATGTTTTGTTTTTTTTTTAATTCTCAGCGGTTAAAAGATAGAAATTATACTGGACAACTCTGGTTTCAGCTCAAACAAAATATTTTTTTTCACTTCTTCGAGGTTAAAATATGAAAGTAATACTGAACATCGCTGGTTTAAAGGTCAGATCAAATGCATATATTTTTGACTTCACTGATGTTAAGAAGATAGAAATAATATTGAACACATTGGTTTTATCTCAAATCAAATGTCATTTTTTTCTTTCTCAGAGGTTAAAACATTTAATAGTCACTGAACATCTCTTGTGATCAGAAGCTATTTACTAAACAACGAAGAGGTGTGCAAAGAATAGACGATAGCAATATTTTTCTATGGCTTACGAACAAGAAGATGCATTCAAACTTTTAATACTTGAATTTTTTTTCTATTACACTGAAGTTATACAAGTTACACGCCATTCATTGGTCACATGTTTTTGTGTGTGTGTGTGTGTGTTTGTGTTTGTGTGTGTGTGTGTGTGTGTGCGCGCGCACGCGCGTTCCATTGTTTTAAGCATATCAAGACAGATAATAAAAAAACGTATGTGTGTTGCATTCTCCGCAAACGAAATACTAGAATGGTTGTACACCTGTGACAGACGGCCTCCTGTAAGAAAGAAACAGTATTTTTTTAAACAAATTTGTCAATTTTCATTAGAAAAAAAAAAAAGCAAACGAAAGTTAACTGACAACCATTCGCTTTCTGTCGATAACAACCCCCAACTTCAAACGGACTTGAGGCGGGGATAAAAATGCGTTGACTGTATCCTCTGAAGAGTGATAAGAACTTATAAATAAGTGAACAAGTCCCAAAATAATGGATGCATCAAGACTAAAATTCCATACAAATAGATTCTTTGGCTGCAGACACAGGCAATAATAGAACAGTTATTACGTCATTAGTGGCCAGCTGACTTAGAATTATCTTATCACAATAACTACTACTCACTGGAAAATATAAAATGTCCTCAGGCATTGTTTTGCTGGTTGTAGCAGTTTTATTTTTATTTTACACCAGTATTTATTTTTTCTTGAGAAACATTTTACAAAAAAAAAAAAACAAACTGTTATTATGTTTTATTTATTATCAAATCCTTCAGAGTGAAAACAGCCAAAGGACAAATAAAATTTCAACAATTAATTAATTTTGGTGTCTATTTGTGGATCAACATTGATGAAACTTCAAGAGTTTATTTTTGTTGGCTTTCATTCCCTTACAAATCATCGACGACACAGGAAAATAATAAAAAAGCAATAAAAAAATTAGAGTAAGTAAACTTCAAAACAATCTTGAATTGGGTGTGTTTGCTTATTTTCGTTATTCTTTATTTTATCTATTTTGTGTGTGTGTGTGTGTGTGTGTGTGTGTGTGTGTGTGTGTGTGTGTGCGTGCGTGTGTGTGTGCGTGCGTGTGTGCTTGTGCGTGTGTATATTGCTCAACATCTTCCTAGAAAGGAGCACAGATTTTTGTAGGGAAGAATTTTGTTTGATTTGTTGCAGACGAGATGGCGTAACTGTTATCGTCATTGGAAATGGAGTCGGTGACCCGAGGAAAGAGGCTGTCTGAATTCCCCTTTGCGCTTGGAAGAGGCACGAATCAATCCCTTCTTTCTTACTTCGTTCTTTCCAACTATGGATAAATAGTAAATCTAGGCCCTTTAGCCTTGACACAACAACCAGTCTAGGAAATATAAACCTCTATACCACACTTAAAAATTGACATCTTGCTCATTGAGGAGGGGTTATACGTGACAGGTTCAGAACTATTCTATTACTGCAGGTACATGCCGTACATACCCTTATATATATATATATATATATATATATATATATATATATATATATATATAAAGAGAGAGATAGATAGATAGATAGATAGAAAGAGAGAGAGAGAGAAGAGAGAGAGAGAGAGAGAGAGAGAGAATAACATAGTCAATTAGAACAGAATTTCAGCTAATAATATATTGAAAAAGACATTTACTTGTCAAACAAAATTATATTTAAGTGCCTTATAAATAACTCTGGAGCCAAATGAGAGAATATCACACTATAGCATTAGATAGGCTGATTTCATTCCTTGCAGAGAGGTAACGCACCCATATAAAGTTATATTCTGCGCCCAGAGTAAGGTTACAGCCGTAGCGCTCTAGTGAATGTGAAGTCACACCTTCCTTCTCTTTTTTCCGTTTTCACTGTTCCCCCTCGAACTGTTAGGGTCTCATCTAGGTTTCAATTAGATCTATTCAGAAAATTATTCCTATTAATCAGAAATACTTGAAACCATATAACTGTGGGCAAACATTATCATTACTAATTTAATTATTAATATTTTCTCTTTTGAATTTTTTTTCCCACCAGCGTTAACTGATGGTTTCTCACTGGAGTTTATGAGACAGCAAGTCTCTTCAAGTCACCGGGCATCTTCTTCGTATTCTTGCCTATCTTAATAATGCTGTAGTTTTATTTACAAGTCCTCCTGGCCTTCTACCAAACCTTTGGTGACTGCACCAAGAGCGGCAATTACAATTGGTATCACCATCAGTTTTCTTGCATAGGCCTTGATATTTATCTCTCTCTTCACTTTCTTTTATTTTGACTCGGGATCGTAAAGTCAACTATTTGGCAGGTTCTTTTTTTTTTGACTATCACTAGGTCTGATCGTCTTGCAGAGATTTGCAGACCCATTTGTCTTTCAAAGTCACAATTATCATCATTATTATACTTCTTGCGTATTTTTCATACCAGTGTTAGCCGATGGTATTTCACTGGAGACCAAGTGACAGCAAGTCTCTCCTCTGGTAGACTGGACTCATTTCATTATTCTAGTAAATCTTAACCAAGCTGTAATTTGAATAGTCTTGTTTTCTTCTCTTATTTTCAACGCTTCCAGTCCCTTTTCAACCCTTCTGAGGCCCGTTCCAAGTGCACCAAATAAAAATAGGTTCACAGTCACCCACAGGTTCCACAGTTTTCTTAGTTCTCTGGCAATGTCTTCGTACTTGTCTATCTTTTCTCTTTCGTTGATTGTGGTCTGCCGAATAAGCAAAATCCACTATACGAAAATTTCTCTTCTTTTTATTTTGTTAATTATCACAAGGTCAAATCTTCTGGCCAGGATTAGATGATCTGTTTGTATCTGAAAATCCCAGAGAATTTCTCTTGTGCGGATTTTGGTTTTGGCATGTATTATTTGGTAGAATGGTTACATTTCAATATCTTGTACAATTTCTAGTGGATCACTTTCTCCATCTAGTGATGAGTAGTCTTGTACTATTTTTGTCGTATTTTGCTAAATAGTTTGGTTTGGTTTCTTTGTTTAATGGCATATCAACCTTCGTGGGTTATTTAATGCCATAGCCATTCTCCTAGAAAAACAGTGGTGGCGGTGTTATTTAACCCATAGCTTGGAGGATAATGGGGTTCATACTTTTTCCAAGTGAACGTAATAGCACGACTGGAGTTCGAACTCGCGTGCTACGATTTTGCAGACCATCGCTTTAACCGTTACACCACGGGGACAGCCCCATGAATAGCTTTGTTTTTGTCGCTATATAATCTAGACTCTCTATTCCGCTATGTATTACTTATTTTAGCTTTAATATAATTGGTCTTTATGGCTTCATTTTCTGCTACGATTAGAAGTGATTCAGATTCTCTTTTAAGGTTTCCCTTTCGTGTTCGTATCTAGGTCTCCTCTTTTAAGATGTCGCTTGTTTGTAGCTTGGAATATTCATATAATTGTTTATATTCCAGTTTCTATTTCCTAGTTTTTGTTGTTCTTCTTTTTGTCCCTATCTCGTCAGAACTGTTATTAGCCGCTTTAATTAGTCTTTCTTTGCTCTTTTAATGTGTTCCACATGTCCTCAGATTGATGCATCCGCGCTATTTTCAATACTGGCAAGTTCTCCTCTTTTGCTTCCTGACATACAAAGTCCGATAATATCATCCCTCGCCTGTACGACCTAATTCATAAGCATCAGCTTTCTTGTCTTCTGTTTCATTTGTCTTCCTCTTAGTCAACCATTCGGGTATATTTGTTTCTTCTAAGCAACTACTCAATTCAAGCGCCGATCTGTCATGAATTGACGTAAACTAAAAAAATAATAATTGCTGATGAGCAAACGTAATCTAATTAAGTTAAACTGCTTTTACAGAATAAAAGGAAAAGCAGTCTCACTTACCTGGTATGGTTTGTCATTGGTCTTTTAAAGAACGCAAAAATCTTTCTTTACCGGTAACCAATAAAAATGATTCATTTTTCCCTATTTATTGTAAAAATATTTACAAATGTGGCATAAGGCCATAAAAAGGTGGGCGAGTCTCTTGTCTTGACAATATTTATCTAATATCTCACCGTGTCAGAATATGGTACGATGCCGTTTTCTTGTGAGACACCTATAGGATCGAAGCCAATGCCAGGCAGGGCACAAATTCGTGGCCTCGTCGGCATTCCCCAATAGGAGCGCCAACAACAACCAGCAATACACTTAGTCCTATAAGGAAGTAAAGCCTGCTGGAGGGGCCCGTCTTGCGGCCAAGTGTTAATAGCGCACATTACAGCACGAATGCCGTGTGGTGCTGGTTACCAAAACACCCTACAGAAATGACGAGTAAATTGGGTGCATATCGAATAGAGGCTCTTCACCACTACCAATAATCTATCTTAACTACTTCCATTTGCTAATCAAAAACATTTTATAAAAATATATTTACCCCAACGACACAATTATTCTGAAAATCTCCCACTTTACAGTCACCAGAATAAGTCAATCGCTCTATAAGAATCTAAACTTATTCCATGTTTGTATAATGTGAAGAAGTGGAAGAATAAAACAATCATCTTCAGAATGTATAAATGTTTATTCGTTTGTTTATTTTCTATAATAAATAAAAGGCCTTTGTGAAAAAAAGAAATGAGTCAACATGTTAATTTCAAATTAAAGGATGGATGCTAGTGTTTCCTCTTCTGCTCACAGGATTACGGAGCAGAAAACCTGCTTGACCGGTTAAAAATGCTGGGAAAATTACTCCACCACACATTTGGAAAACTCAAGTTTCTGTCATCTACTAGGGGCTGGAAGGTTAAAAAGCAGAAAGATGGGGGCTAAAAAAAAGTAAAAATCGGGCCGATGAGCTAATAAAATCTATCTAACTTAAACTACTTTCACAAAATAAAGTAAAATATCTTAGTTTCTCTTACCTGGGATAGTTTGTCATTTGACTGTTCTTAAACCGTAATTTCGAAAAAAAGGCTTCAAGGCTAGTACCTTTCATGTGGCACAAACTTGCAAGATTCACTCACTTTTTGCCAAATTCCGAAGAAGAGAGTCTTGGTCTTTCAGACAGGATTTTGATTTTGATTTTGATTCTGTGTTTGTGAGAAGCCACCTCTTCCTAAGTCGAGAAAAACTCATCTTTCGTGGAATTCCTTCTGTCGCCTCGCCCAAATACCGACTCTCATAATGCAGAGTAAGCAGAGAAACCTGTCCTGTTCTACATTGCTACATATTGAGCTAGGTTTCTAGGACAACGAAGTTGCTATTCAGTATGCGAAACATGTTGCCCCCAAAAATGTTACACCGGAAACACTCTCGCAAAATTGCCAGACGCACTAAACAGCCTCTTGCCAACCCAGAAAGGCTCCAAATAACCAGACTGGTGAGAAATGCTTCGTCTTTGATGTGGCACCGAGATGTACCTCTACCAGCGACCTTCTTTCATCATCAAACCGAGCTCGTAGGTCTAGTCATCTCGATCCCTGCCCCTAACAAACATTCGGTAAAACGCCCTACTCGATAACGCGCGGCTGTTAGAGAGAGCAGTCTGCTGTCGAAAAAAACCAACTCTGAGAGCGTGCTGACATTCGCTATTGAAAGAGCATTCGTTTCCGGGCTATTGGTGGGTTTCTCCATTATTCAAGTGCACGCTTCTCAAGGTGATAAAGGGTTTCCTGGCATCTTCCGTCCAGATGTCACTGGTTTCCTCGTGTCGTGTGCATATCCGACCAAGGAAACTGAGGCGCAATGTATGTCATCGTGTCTCTATGTCATCGTGTTTAGTACTCCTAGCCTGCCATTTGAAGGGTGAAGGTGACAGATCACCAGACATACCAAAGGGGCTCGTTAGCCCCAAAAGAACTGGAACAGGATCCTTTCTAGATGAACACTGCGACCCTGTTCAACCCAATCGAAGGCATTGGTCTGATCTAAATGGAGCAGCGCAGCATTATCATCGACTTATTCTCTGGTCGTGCAAACGAAATGAAGGCTGTCCTGGAATGTCTAGCCCTTAACAATACAACTTTGTAAGTGGGCTTCCCAGATCTTCTCCAAAACTTTAAGACAGCGTTTAGCATCATTAACGGGCAAGAGTTACAATTCCCGTCCCCACCATGTTTGTTCGTGTGTAGAGACTTTACAATGCTACTTGGGTAAGCGTTTGTGGATCAACCCCTGGTTCATGCTATTGTTATTGATAGTTGCCAGTAAGAAAATAAACATCGGAAACTTTGTCAGAAAGACCAAAGATTCCTGGAGTCGTATCCCTCCCGTTTGTTTTCAGTGTATGCCGAATTTTATGCGCCTCTCACACCTAGAGAAGGTGGGAAAAGTCGACAGCAGAGGCATTAAACTGAGAAAAACGCAGTCTGGGATTCTTAGGGAAGACTTTCTGAAAGTAACCACAAAACTCCCTACAAATGCCTTCATTTGTTGTCTGATGTTGTGAATCCGACCATATGACCCTCGCAATATGTTACTGTGAAGCATGTGTTTGTTCCTCGGCTCGAAGTTCTTTAGGCCAGTTCGTTTTTATACAAGACATTCTTTTTAACTTTGCCCTATCTACGAGAGCTTGGCACATTTTATTGAGAGAGAGAAAGTCAGCTCCTTAGCTTGTACGTAAGTTTCAATGCTATCTCTTGACTTTACCACCCTATACATGGTAGCTTCTTACGCCCTTTGGGCCGCTAGTATATCTATTTTGTTTCTTCCACAATTGTTGGGAGCAAAGAATCCAATTCTGTCCTTAGGTTTTGCCGACCATCTCTACTTGATCGTGACCCCCATTAATTCCCGCTTTCGAATGTGTTCAAGCTGGTTTCGAAAGTTCTTCTCATTCAATAAGTTTTCGTTGAATTTCAGTAATCAGACATCATAAACTTAGCCTTCACAAACCTAAATGACTCAAAAACAATTTTGCTGTCGTAAGTTTTAAAAGATTTGAAATTTAGACCACTGAGGAAGAGAGATTCAACGGCCTGGTGGTGTCAATGGTGGCCAGATTGTTCGTAGTCAGGAGAAAGGCAGCGTAGAGTGAGAAGGCTCTGGAGATGGCGTCGATGACTGAATTCGTCCAGCTGCTTCTTGTGGTCCAGGATCTTCAGACATATTTCTCTCCGAAGAATGTTGTTTTTGTTGTTGTGGCGGGTGTTTGAAGGGGTTCTAAACTGTTAGTGTCTTTCTGGGAATCCTTTTGAGGCTATGGGTCCACATGTTGGACTTTTTCCGACTGTCATCCTCCCTTTCTTCGAATTCTCAGTTTTCTTTATTTTATCGGTCAGGTCTTATTTCCATATGACCTACAGCCTATCGATAGCTGAGCACGCCTTTGCTAGTCACATGTTGATGTCTTTCTTGGTTGATTGGACCCTGCTTTTTGGTAGGTGAACTTGTCTACTAGTTTCAAAGCCCACCCATGAGTGCGGAGATGTCGCCTCTGTTTAAAGCAGAAGTATTCCGTCTTGTCTGCATAGACATGGACAATACTTGGATGATATAGCACAAAACTTTAGATTTATAAACTATGATGTTATATTTTTCCAGCGTTTCAGTGAACTTAGAGCTCCAGTAGCATCGTTTCCCATTGGAATTTTTCTTTTCAAATCTTCCGTCACTTTTGTCCTTATTATTATTATAATTATTATTGCCGAGTGTGGGTCATGAAGGCATGGACAGCGAGCGATAGGCTATCGGTCATATGGAAGTCAGGCCTGACAGATAAAATGAAGCGCAGTTTCTTCCAAGCAGTGGTTGTGTCGATACTGCTATATGGATGCACTACATGGACGCTAAAAAAATGTATGGAGAAAAAGCTTAACGGCAATTACACAACAATGTTGCGAGCAATATTGAACAAGTCCAGGAGGCAGCACCCCAAAAAGCAGCAGTTGTACGGCTATTAACCTCCCATCATGAAAACTATCAAAATTAGACGGAACAGACATAGGGAACACTGCTGGAGAAGTAGGGACGAGCTCATAAGTGGACCTCCTCACATGGACGAGCAAAGGCAGGACGACCAGCTCGAACATACCTACTGCAGCTCTGTGTTGATACTGGATGTAGCCCTGAGGACCTGCCGGAAGCAATGGACGATATAGAGAGGTGACGAAAGAGGGTTAGCGATATCCAGGCTGATAGCACGACATGATGATGATGATTATTGCTGATGATGTAATTGTCTTCTTGTTTTAGTCGGAATAGTTAGTTGGAACGGTATAATTCTGTACAAATGATTTGCATTGAATAGTTATACGAAGCTGTAAGTTTTTGCAAATGACTCTTATCATTACTTACATAAAACCTCATGTGTGATATCAGGAAAAAAAATTACGACAAAAGTATGCATTCCCCAAAGTATTTCTTTATATGTGAGTTTTAACCTTTTTCAATGAATGAATAGGGCATATCAAATGATATAAAGTAAGTTGGCAACTTACTCGAGGGCGTCCAGAAAGCTCCCTTTTCAATAGCTACTACACCGAAGTGTAGGGAAGGGCACGATTCTTTCCCTGGATTGCTCCACTTTACCCTTGATACGTACTTTATATTGCTGAGTGTTAAGCGAGGAGGTATCAGTTACCATTTTTAAAGTCTTTGGTACGACGACATCAGGGATTGAACCCACGTCTCCAGGACCAATGGCGAACACTCTACCAACTAGGTCATTGGTGATCAAATTATATAGTTCAGCATTTTTAGGTATCATCATCATCATCATATCGCGCTGGTAGCACGGATATCCCTGACCCTCTCTCGCCACTCCTCCCTATCGTTCATCGCCCTAGGTAGGTCTTCAGGACAACATCCCGTATCCTCACATAGCTGCTGAATGTATGTTCGTGCTGGTCGTCCTGCTTTTGCACGGCCATGTATGGGGGTCCATAAGAGTACATCTCTTATGAGTTCGTCCCTGCTTCTCCAGCAGTGTCCTGCATGTCTGGTTCGTCTAACTTGAATAGTTTTCGTGATAGGGGGCAGGTGGCCGTACAGTTGGTGTCTTCTGGGGTGTTGCCGCCAGGACTTGTTTAAGATTGCACGTAGCATTCTTGTGTAATTGCCGTCTAGCTTCTTCTCCAGCCGTTTTGTTAGCGTCCATGTAGTGCATCCATATAGCAGTATCGATGTGACCGCTGCCTGGAAGAAACTGCGTTTCATTTTATCGGTTAGGTCTGATTTCCATATAATCGATAGCCTATTGATAGCTGTCCATGCTTTCGCTAACCTCGTTTCGATGTCCTTTTCGGTTGATTCGACGCTGCTTCCTAGGTATGTGAATTTGTCTAGTAATTTAAGAGGGGTTCCTTCTAGAGTGGAGATGTCCCCCGTTTGATTATAGCACATATATTCCGTTTTGTGTGCATTAACATAGAGGCCTATGCTTGCTGCTGCTCGTTCAAAACTATGCAGTAGTGTTTCGGCTTGGTCAGGTGGATTTGCCAGTATCGCTATGTCATCGGCGTAGTCGGCGTCTGTGATTGTTTTTGCGGGGTACCTTCTACTTCTTTTCTTCGTCAGTTCGAAGCCATTCTCTTTGATTTTGTCAATCGATGTTCTAAGTACGTAATCTAGACAAATGATAAAGAGGTACGGAGCCAGCGTGTCCCCTTGTAGTACTCCTGCTACAATGTCGAAGTATTCTGTGTCTCCATCTGGTGATCGTACTTTTACTTTAGTGTTTCTATAGAGAATCGTTATTGCCGCTAAGGTTTCTTTAGGTATGCCGTACGCTAGTAGGATTTGTTCCATCTTTCCTCTGTGAATGGAATCGAAAGCCTTGGTAAAGTCAACAAATATTAATGTCGCTTGTAGGTTTTTGCCCGTACACCTCCAAGGATTCTACTGATGGTTAATATTTGTGAGGTCGTGGATCTATTTCTTCGGAAGCCATTTTGGTTTTTTCTAAGTATGTTGTCGATTTTGGGTTCTATTCGGTTTCGCAGTAGGGCATTGTAGATTTTTGCTGCTATGGATGTAAATGTTATGCCTCGGTAGTTTTTGGCTAATCCGAGGTCCCCCTTTTTAGGGAAGGGGAGTATGCATCCCTTCATCCATCTATCTATCGGATTTTGATTGTATACTCCGTTGCAGTGTCGGAGCAGTATGTCGTCGAATTGTCTGTTCTTCCATACTTCTGGGGGAATTTCGTCCAGCCCAGCAGCTTTCCTATTTTTAATTTTTCTGAGAACCGAGTCTAGTTCTTCTTGTGTGAACGGTCCTAGTTTAATGTATAATCGTTTGCTAATTATTCTGGTGATTGGTTCATGTGTTATTTTCGGTGGGTTTCCTAGTAAGGTTTCGAAGTGCTGTTTCCACAGTTTTATTCTTTCTTGTCGGTTTGCTGCTTTCAGTTTTGCTTTGGCTGTGTTCTTTCTTCTACTGACTTCGTTTATTGTTTGCAAGGCTATCCTAGATTGTCTATCTTCCACCGAGTCTCTAATCTTATCTATCTGATTTTGAATGTATTCTGTCTGTTCCTTTATATATATGCCTGCTAATTGATATTGTGCCGTTTTTAGTTTTAAGGCATTTGTGTTTGTTGGGTTTTTTCGATAGTTTTTGGAGGCTGTATTCACTAGTACACGTTTTTCTCTCACCGCTAAAGTTTCCCAAGGGACTCTATATTTAGTTTTGTGTTTTGTTGGAATGCATTTCGCTGCTGTCTCGAGGTGTGCATTGACGAAATTTTCATATTCGTCGTTTGGTGTACTTTTTTCCGTCTTTTCTTGTAGTGTTTCGAATCTGTTTCTTAATTCTAATACGTATTTATCTCTTATATCTCTTTTGTTCAAAAGGGCCCAGTCATAGTGTTTGGTGGTCACTGTTCGTGTGGCGTTTTTTCGTAGGCTCAACCGTATTTTCGCTGTGACTTTTCGGTGATCGGTGGAACACCCTCAAAAGAGGAGTATTCCTCGCAATTCATTGCACAATTTTCCCATTTCTTGTTTATAAGGACGTAGTCTATCTGAGCTTTAGTATTGTTTGCGTACGTGTATATCCATAGTTTTCCCTCACTTTTTTGGTAGTTTGTATTGAGGCATGCTAATCTATTTTCTATCATGAAATCTGTTAGATGTTGCCCATTCCTATTTGACGTGTTGTGGAGGCTGTATTTGTTGTTTCCGTTTTTCCCAATTTGGGCATTCATGTCTCCGCCAATGACTAACATATTGTGTTTCGGGATGCTACGCACTAATGAGGATAGCTCATCGTGAAGGTGACTAGTTCAGTTTCTTCACTAACATTGGTAGGGCTGTAGCAGGAGATGATTGTTGCTCTGGGGTTGCCGTTAAAAGTAGCTGCCATCATTGTAAGTTGTATTTTCTCAATGCTATTTAGCGTTTTTAATGCTCTAGGTCCTATAAGTAATCCTACCCCCCCTACTGCGGCGTTGACAGAGTTTTTTCATGCCCATACAGTGACGAGCGACCACCCATTGCTAGTTACGTGATATTTGATATCTTCTGTGTGCTTGTATCTGTGTTCTTGTATGCATATTATGTCAATCTTATATTCTTCGGCTGATGCGATTAGCTCTGGTAGTTGTCCTATTCTATTTAAGGTTCTTACGTTAAATGTGGCTATTTGTAGTGTTTGCTTGCATTTTAGTAGTTTTGATTGTTTGAGCTCTGTAGCTGATTTTTCGAACACTGAGGCCAGGGCTCCAACCTCAGCAGGACGCTCCCATTTTTTACCCACGCGAAGAGCGATGCGGTTTGTGTATGTGGTTTGAGTGTTGGTCATGGTTATCTTTCGATGGCTGTTTTATTCTCTTCTATAGAAGCCACTCTTATAGAGGAGCAGCAGTAGTTCCCCGATCGAACAAACGATCCTGAGCGTAAAGTCGTCGAACTCACGTCCAGGACCTGTTTAGGTATTGAGTTTGGTCGTCCATGGGTTTATTCAAATACCTTTACGTACATCATGCTGCTTACCATGTGTACGTAAAAAAAAGTGGGGGTTAATTTTGATTAAAGTTTTCTTAAGTTTTAACTTACTTAAAGTCCAAGATTAAGGTACTTTCACAGGTACTGAATTTTTGTGTTTTTTTTTTTTTTTTTGGCGGTATTGGGACATTTTCCTAGGCTTTTAAGCTTTTTTTTCTTCTATACTACCGTTGGGAAACGAGGAGGCTTCAGGAATTATAGAGCTTTTACATATGACTTTTTTGGGGGGTTAGGCTTTTACTTTTTCTTCTAAACTACTGTTACGGCTTTCTTTAAGAATTTTTAAATTATATTATAGAAGAGATTCAAAAACGTTTTGCCGTGTTCGCTGACATTTGGACATAGTCTTATAATCAATTTGGGTTTATAGTAGAGTAAGCGTGTCTTTAAATTTAAAACGCATAGTTTAAGCATTATATTACAAACAAAAATACAGCATAATATTTTGTAAAATTCAGCATTTTAAATTAATAGGACTTAAAGACATAGTGACCAATATTGATACATTTCTTCCTCTGTTGGCACGTGAGTTTAAATGCTTCTTCTTTCTTTTAACGTTTATTTACTACTGAATTTTAGGTAGTTTTGGAGACGGTCTACTGTTCTACTCGGGGGAGGGGGAATATTAATTTCATCATTTTTTTCTTTTTCCTTTCTCTTTTTTTTGGGATGGGGGCTTGTGAATATGTGTAAGAGGTTAACATATATTTCAACGAAACACATGACGGGTAATTACAATAAATATTTACTTTTTATTTTGTTCCAATTAACAATTAACTGTTATTTTTTCTCTGTATAGTTTAGTTGATTATTTTGTTTAAATAATCAATAAACTCATAAATATTTTAAAACTTCTTAGAAAAGTTCGAGTTTGGCACTTGTTTCGAATGAATAGTTAGCTTTAGTTTAATGGTATATCAACCTTCCTACTAAATCCATCCCTGAAGAAGAACACTAGTGCTACTATTTAAGCGATAACTGAGACGGTAAGTGAGTTCTTACCTTTCCCAAAGTACAAATAGAGATAGAAAGATAGATAGATGTTTACGTCATGTTACTGCGGGACACTGTTGGAAAAGTAAGGGCAAACTCATAAGCAACGTACTCCTATGGACCACATTTACACGGCTGTGAAAGTCATGAACAACCAACTAGAACTTGTCTACAACATCTCAGTATGGACACTGAATGTAGTCTTGAAGACCTGCCAGAAACGATGGATGATAGAGACGAATCGTGAGAGAGAGTCATGCAAATCGGTGCTAGCAGTGCGACACGATCACGATATAATATATATATATATATATATATATATATATATATATATATATATATATATATATATGTGTGTGTGTGTGTGTGTGTGTGTGTGTTGGACTTATACAGTTAAAAAGTGAACCTGATAGCGTGACTGGCCTTCGAACTCACTAAGATGTTGCTGTCAGGCACATAAGCATCTAATTATAGATATATATATATATATAATCAAGATCCAACCTTTGATAAGATTGAGGCTAAAAACCAAGGATTCCTTACTTTTCACCCATGGCCAAAACAGGATTTTTCCCCTTTTGAAAAATGAAATTCTGACAGTTATCTCCTCGATTTAAAATCCTTTCATCGAGTCTATTTCCCACGACATTTCGACACCGGGTTTCCTGCAAAATACTTAAACTATTATTAACATAATGTATGACTAACCGACTAAATAACAATCATAATGTAAGAATGATTATACAAAATGCAAAGAAAGACTACTTACAGTCACCAGAAAGAATACTGATAGTACGAGGACCAACAGAACGACAATAACCAGAAAACGAAAATGGGAATAAAAGCCAATCCTATGGCCGTTTTAAACGGCTTATAAGCAACATCCCACACGAAAAATCTTTGGCGTGGCTAATAAAAGAAAACCTTGAGAGAGAAACTGAATCTCTCCAAGTAGCAGCACAAAACAACGCCATAAGAAACAATGATATCAAAGTGAGTATAGACAAGACGCAACAAAACAATAAATGTAGGTTATGTGATGATAAAAAGGAAGCTATCAATCACATAAGTAATTGAAGCAATTTAGTACCGGAAGAGTGTAAGACAAGATACGAGAGGGTGGGCAGGGTCATCCACTGGGAATTGTGCAAAAAAATTACATTTGACCATACAAACAAATCCAATATGTCATGGAGAATGAGATACACAAACTAATATGGGATTTTGAGGTAAAAACGGATCATCTAATCTCGACCCGACGACCACATCTGATAATAATCAACAGAAAAAGAGAACTAGTAAAATTGTGGACTTTTCTGTCCGGGCTGACCACAGAGAAAACTTTGAAGAAAATGAAAAGAAAGACAAATATGTCGACTTTGCTAAGGAATTGAAGAAACTGGGGGACATGAAAGTGACGATTATACTAATTGTAATTGGTGCTCTCTGTACAGTCACCGATGGATTATTATAGGGTCTGGAGGACTTGGAAATAAGAGGAAGCGTGGAGACAATCCAAAGTACTGCATTATTGAGATCGACCAGAATACTGAGAAGAGTCCTCGAGACTTGAGGAGACTTGCTGTCACTTAAACTCCAGTGAAAGAGAATCAGCTAACACTTGTTATATTTTGACCCCTCGCCCCGGCCTAAAAATGCTATTCCAAGGTGATACACCGGAAGGAAGTGACACATTCCAACGGCCAGTAATCGAAAGAGATCGCGTGGGCGGATTAAGGATTATGATATGGGACAAGGTGAAGGTCTCATTGTGCCATTACAGTCATGCACCGGAAGAGAGTAACCTCTGAACTGCATGACAGTTATTTCCGCTTGATGACGAATAAACATCCGATTCAAAGATCCAGTAGGCGATCGTGTGGGCGTTGAGTTATTATTTAACTCAGTTGAGTTTGAGGTGCCAAAGCAGTTGTCAGCAGACTCCCAGAGGGTTAGAGACGAGATGTGGTAGGGAAGGCCACACCCGACTGTTGGGGACCTCGAAAACCCCCGATGCAGTTGCCAGTAGACTCCCAGAGGGTTAGAGACGAGATGTGGTAGGGAAGGCCACACCCGACCGAGGGGGACCTCGGAAACCCCCGATGCAGTTGTAGCAGACTCCCAGAGAGTCAGAGACCAGATGTGGTAGGGAAGGCTAACCCTGCCCCCTCGGAAAACCCCGATGGAGTAGACCTCAACATCAGGAGAACAATAAAGACACAACGTGACGGTTATAACAGTGGGGTCAAAATATGAAGTTTATGTTCGGTCTCCAGCATCCTCTCACATGCTAACCTTTCGAACCCTTGCAATAAAATGAGAGGTGAAATTTTTTGTAAAGAAGTCTTCCTGCGTCTTCCTTCCTGCATCTTAATTCTTCTTGCGTCTTCTTCCTTCATGCGTCTTAATTATGGTGTCGTTGTGATGCTGAATGAACGTGTAAATAACTATATAACAATACTTATGTGAAAAAGTCTCAAGGAATAATAATAATAATAATAAAAGGAAAACTGAAAACCAAACAAGAATGTATTTGTTTGAGCGTTGATTCTCTTTGTTCTAATGAAATAACGGACTCATTATTTTAAAACTGCAAATCTCTCCGAATAATTCGAATGAATTTGCACACAAAATAAAATGAAGTTCTCTATAGTATAACATTATTGATTTCCATATTATTTCTGTATACTCCGTTCATATTTCTACGATATTAGATACACGTGACATGAAGCTACGACTTCTATTTAACCTTCTGCAAAATTTAACTTTATTGTCTGCTTTTAATTTTATTCTGGCTGAAATGGCAGCTGAGTACGAAAGCCATTAAAACTATTCGATGATTACAGGAAGTAGAAAGAATTGCACACTGGCTTAAATATTGTGAGGGTGGCCACATATCCTTTGAAATAAAACCCTCTATAGGCTGTCAAATTTGGTGATTAATCACTGAAGGTTCGATTATTATAAGTAAAACGCATGCACCTCGTAAGATCGTTGTGTGGGATTTAAAAACTATACACGTGCTCTCAAGGGGTAACCAATAAAATCTGCGAGAATTATTTTTATTAATTTATTGCGGACTTTTTGTCCTCATCTTGGTAGTTTTTGTGTTGTTTCTTCTTTCACTACGTTTCGGCCAAATTTCACCTCTGACCTTCTTCAGGTGATTAACTGCGACCTCGGATAGGAATGCTGAGTCTTGTAACCGTATCCCCAGTAATTACTGCCTTCCATAGTTCGGGGCTCGTGGCGCAGCGGATAGAGGCGGTGAGTCTCTACAGTTCCAGGTGAGCATTGTCAGAAGATAGCGGTTTCAAATCCTACCCAAGCCGGCCATAGGTTTACTTGGTCAAAATCGTGGTGCGATAGACTACAACTATGGAACTATCCGAGGTCACGGCTAATCACCTGAAGAAGGCCAGAGGTGAAATTTGGCCGAAACGTAGTGAAAGAAGAAACAACACAAAAACTACCAAGATGAGGACAAAAAGTCCGCAATAAATAAAAAAAATAATTTTCAGACTAAGAAGCCTCATCTAAAAATAATTCCAATTAAAGACAATGAAATCTGTGTTAACTTAAATACGAAACTTCTTTTGAGGCATCCTCATATCTATCTATCTATCTATCTATCAACAAAAATTCAACGCTATTCAGTCTTAAGGTTCATCACGCACAGTGATTGACCTCAAATTAAATGTCCTCATGATTTTGAAATATTTTGACTTTTATATAGGTATGTTTAATTAAAACATTTTTTATCCAAATATTTTGATGACTGCTGATGCAAGGCTCCTTAAGTGTAACAGTTATTATCTCAGAAAATCCCAGACGTGGGTGTTTGGTGATCACTACACGCTAATCCCCCTGAGAATGATAGGAATCCATTAATGTTTCTTTCAGTTATGGGTATATAGTTCAGTGGACTGGGTATATAGTTCAGTGGACTGGGTACTGTAGCTTTCGATAGGCAACCAGTTTAAAAAAAGGACACTTCTGAATTTAAACCAATTTTAATCCACTTAAAAAATGACGTTCAGTGTATTTTGTCTTTTGTGAAGGGATTAAGTAAATACATCTTCCGCACACAAACACACCCACATACACACGTTTTCACTCACATAAACAAACGCACACACACACACACACACACACACATATATATATATATATATATATATATATACATCAGCTCCCTGCAGACACGGGACTTAGTTTGGAGGACTTGCCGGGATGGATAATAGAAATGGATGAAGTGAAAGTGAAAGCGAAAGAGAAAGTGTGTGTGCGTTAGAGAGAGAGAGAGAGAGAGAGAGAGAGTGTGTGTGTGTGTGTGTGTGTGTGTGTGTGTGTGTGTGTGTGTGTGTGTGAGGAAACTCAATGCTGTCAGCATGAGATGATGATGATGATGATGATATAATCAAAGGTAAATTATTTCTCTAATGGTAATTTTTTTTTTCGTATTTCGATGCACCACAAACTATTTAACAATGAATAAACACCAAATATTGCCTTTCTGGAGATATTTTTTAACTTTTTCAAATTTTAGCTTCATAACTTTTGTATTCAAGAAAATAAAAATGAAGCATATACAGTTTGGACGTCCCCTTGTCATGAAGTTTGTTCTGATTCAAAATGCTGTTTTTTTTTATTTAGGGTAAAAAGAAAATCGTCATAAGGACAGGTGAAATACTGCGATAATTTTTTGCGTCAGAATTAACGCTGTATGATATTCTCTTGTTTTCTTTTGCCAAACTGAAATTTTATCATGGCAATCGCCGGCTTCTTAGCTGAAAGTTACTTCTGAGAGTCAAACAGAAACTGAACATTTTCTTATGTTTTGACATAAAAATATGACAAATTAATTTTTAAACAGGACAAAAACTCTTTTAATGAACGATATTTAATTTAACGACTTATCGGCAGAGCTTACTATATACTGAATATCTTCTGCAAAGAACTTCCAGAAAGGAGTTTCCTGTGTTTTCGACTTAACTTTATCTGATACTGGGGCTAATTTTAGAACACAGGTTAGTGTTTAGTACGTCTTCATTGCCATTACTTTCAGGTCCACTCAGACTTTAAACGCGGGTACCTTGTTATGTTCCCATCTATGGATCAAATAGACTTATCTAAAACTCATTCATATTTGACTGGATCACCACGCTTAAAATAACCCAAGACAGGTTGACATGTTTTTAAAAGCTATCAATTAATCATTTTTATTATTATCTGGTTTGTTGGCCACAACTTGTCTAAGATACTATGAAATTCTTTTGATAATCACTGGAAAGAATTACCAAGAAATCTAATTAGAAATGTTTAATTAAATCTTAATCAAATAATGAAACAATTTTTCTGGATAGTATGCATTATTTTTTAATTGCTTATGTCGTAAAATTAGACGAGAGTCACTTGAAAATTTCATTGGCAAACAATAATTCTCCCAGGAAATGCACCAAATGAGATATATTTTTCAATATAGTCCCCCTTATGTTTTCTACATTTCTTCCAGTGGTGTAGCAGTGCTTGTAGGTTATCAACCGTAAGATATAGTGCCATCATATGAACTTTGCTGTTGATAAACAACCCCCGTAGTAAAGGGCCATTATTAACTGAAACATTATTTTTGTGGACTGGATAATGAAACGAAATTTGGATATTCTTTTATGTTTTAATAAGATTTGAATAAAATAATGCTTAAAAAGGTCCATATATTTAGACGAAAGTAATGCAAAAATGTTTAATAATATCTTGAAATTCTCTTTTTTAGCACTGAATTTAGACCGGTTGAAAAATTCCTATTCGATGGGTCCGTGGACAAAGAAAATGTAAATATGAATGTATAATATGAATGTATAATAAACGCAATTCCTTGACAGAAATTTACATGAAATAATCCAAGACGGGTTGAAATGTCGTTAAAATCAATCAACCAACCACTAATAAATTCAGCATTGCATGAAGACATTCCAGGACACCAACCCCAGATAAGCTATCTGAATAACAAACATGTTTATTATTCTTGTCTTTTATTGGAATCATTTTGAGATGAGGCTTCTTAATCTGAGAATTAATTTTTATTTATTGCGGACATTAAAAAAAAAAATTAATTTTCATGTTTATTATTGTTCTTGTTAAATTTTGAGAACTGCCTTCCAACATTTCTACATTGATTATATCTGGGCAAATACGAGTGAATACATCTTTACACTTTTTTTTTACGTTGGCTAAATAACACTTTACTTCAATCTATACCGTATATCCAACAACCTTATTTTCATACCTTCAGGATCATATTATCATTTCCCTCGAGATTTGAGCAAAAAGTGCGGATGGTTTGGAGGTATTCTTTTCACACGGCAACTGATCCATGAATGCAGATTCCCTTCCAGAAAGGAAATATTCCATCGCACTCCAAGTGTATCTATCCAATAATTTTTAAAATTCTTTTTTACAACCAATGCGAAAAATAAGCAGTGCCTTGGGACAGAAGTAGGTTGCGTTTTTAGCGACGAAAGCGGTTCTTTTTATGTTTTCTATTCATAACTCATTACCATCTCTCGCCCATGTATAGAAGGAAACCTGCTATTCAAAAAATTCGCTTATAATATTATTTATTCTTCATTAAAGGTCTCCAGTTGAAATCTTCAAATTATCTTTTATAATTTTTATATTGTATTCGCTATCGCAGTACATAAATATACCGATTATCATCTGAAGTAATTCAATTTCGCTTCTGTTTCTCATTACGAGGTGTTATAAAGAAATACAAAGTTTCTTTTGATTTCGTAATTTAAAACTTAAATGAACATGTGTGCAAAACTGAGGATGCTTTTGTAACTAATGATCATGTTTACACGTCTTTTTTGCACTTATTTCAAATGTCCTGATCTCCAGTAATTTTAAATTTCATCAATCAACACACCAATGTTTTGTATATTGTACGGTACCGCTGGGTTAATTCACCTAATAGTGTTTTTTTTTATTTTATTAAAAGCAAAGATTTTCAGCTTACTTTCATGTATCCCCAAATATTTCTCTTAATTAATATTGATTGCGGCTACAATGAACAAAGTGATCGCATTCCATGCAAAAAGGGAAATCATTGGACATTATTGGTCACAGTTAAGCGCGATTTGTTCAAACTATTGACAGTGAAGTATTTGTGAATATATTGTGCTAGTTTTAGGAAACTGTCTCTTTCACAATATCAATTTATGTACCTCTTACTTCATGGGCAAGAAGCGACACAAGGTTGAATTTAAGAAGAGTAAAGTTGGTTTGAATTCAAATTTCATTCTCCTATACAGCTTGCCTTAGCAAGTTTAAAGACCTCAGCTTATTATCTCCTATGCAGCATGCCTTACCAAGTCTAAAGACCTCAGCTTATCATCATCTATGCAGGTTGCCTTATCAAGTATAAAGGCCTCAGCTTATCATCTCCTATTCAGCTTGCCTTACCAAGTCTAAAAACCTCAGTCTACCATCTCCTATGCAGGTTGCCTTACCAAGTCTAAAGACCTCAGCTTATCATCTCCTATGCAGGTTGCCTTACCAAGTCTAAAGACCTCAGCTTATCATTTCCTATGCAGGTTGCCTTACCAAGTCTAAAGACCTCACTTTTCCCTACTTTTTTGAGGGGAAAAGATGGATCTATACATTTATCAATAGAGTTTAAAAAGTTTCCTCTACGATTTGAATTTTGCTCGTCAACTCAATTGTAATGACAATGACCGTTACGCAACGATCACTTCTTTAACAGTATTTGATATAAAGAAAGAGAAATTGCTGAGAACTTTATTTTAATCTGCATCTACAACATAGAGTTCTTCATTAAAATTTCACTTGTTTTTTACTTAGTGTTTCGTTTCTCTCAGTCACAAATATTTGTGGATTTACCTAATATTAATAGATATGATTGATGATATTGATTTGATTTATTTAAAAGTGTATCACGATCTAATGGGTTATAAAATGTCGAAATTTGGTTGTAAATGTTTGATTAGAATCTTAAAGATCTATATTTTCAACGTTTCATTGCAATGATTATTTTTAATGATCCACTAAAAAAATAACTCCCTCTCCACAATAATTAAATGGTAGGAGTCGAACTGTCAGGGCAGATGAAAGAATCATTGTTGTATGGTGTTCGAAGAAAATCAGGTCCGTAGAATTTTTCTTTAATTTAAGAAGAAATATTGATTTACCCTTACTCGTAAAAACTCTTGGTGAATTTTTGTATTTTAAATGAAGACTTTTTAATTTCCAAAATTCAGCCAAACAATTTCAAAATCACGAAATAGATTTGTTTAAATTTACTACGCTAAACTCTATGACTTACGTGTTAATACTATGAATTGTTTGTTTGAGGATTTAGAATGAATGGGAAAAAATGAATTAAAAAAATGAACGACGTTAGAATGGAACATTCTTGAATGTCACGTGGCCTCTATTTCTTAGAATATATATATATAAAAAATCCCTTCCCCTATAATCAGATGGCAGGAATCGAACTTTTAGGGTAGGTGGATTAATCTTTGCTGAGTGGTGTTCGAAGAAAATAGGGAAAGTTGAATTTGTCTTTAATTTAAAAAAAAAACATTGATTTTCCGTTACTTGTAAAATCTTTCGGTATCATTTCTATTTTAAGTGAAAACTTTTTGATTCCCAAAATTATTTTCTGCTAAACTATATGGTAATCGTGAAAATAAATAATGAACAAGATAATAATACAGTACCACACACATCAAGAATTAACAAATAAAAACAGCCTAACAGGACTGAACCGCCAACTTCGGAAAGTGGAAACGCCACACAACAAAACAACGCACAACCAAATAAGATAAAACAAACACTATCTCAAGAACAAAAGGAAAATCTAAAAATTTTTAAAGAATTATGAACGGTGAAAAGACAGCCTTACCATGATTAAGAAAAATTGAATGGAGAACACTTTAGACGGAAACGAATAAGATAAATCAAGTACTACCTTATATATAAACGAATAATATAACTGAATTAAATCAACTAACTTCTGCAAGGGCAAAATTAGTTTGTAAGAAATTTGGGATCCCTTGAAAAAGTTCGTAGAAAAAATCAAAACCTGGATGGGAAATTCGACTGGAAACGCAGATAAAAAAAATCCACGAAAACAGGCCAAAATGATCAAAGAAAAGGAAGATGCTGGAATATGTAGGAACAAAAAGGAAAAAGCAGCACAAGAAAAAATAACAGTACAGCTTGAGGAAATAAACCAGAAAGTTCTGGCGAATGAAGAAAGATTAAAGAGATATCGACAAAGGATAATGCATTACAGACAAAACAGGTCATTCCAAAACAACGAAAGAAAATTCAATCAACAACTGGGACGAGATGATAAGAAAACATACCAAAACCGGATGCCAAAGGAAGGGAACGATTTTTCACTAAAATATGGTTACCAAAAAACATAATAAAAAAGCTGAATGGATAAACAATCTGACAAGAGAACTAGAAGGGCTCGAAGAAGGCCCGAAAGCGGAAATAAACATTGATTTACTCAAAACGACACAAAAAATATCAAACGGAAAAACGCCTGGCAATAATGGAATACATGGTTTCTGGTTGAAGAAATTCACCAACATTTGCGACAGACTAGCTCTAGAAATGAACAGATACCTACAAAGGGCACACGTACCCGAATGGATGACCAAAGGAAAAAAAAACCTATTGATTCAAAAGGAACCGTACCAAATAACTACAGACCCATGACTTGTCTACCGATGATTTGGAAAATTTTAGCAGCACATATAATCGAAGAAATCTACAACTTGCTATTTCTCAGAGAAAAAGAAAAGATGTCACAATGGATCCAAAGGCACAACAGAGTTACGTAACATAGATCATCATCATCATCATCATCACATCATGCCATCAGCACGGATATCCCTGACCCTCTCTCGCCACCCTTCTCTATCGTCCATTGCTTCCGGTAAGTCTTCAGGACTACATCCCGTATCGATACAGAGATGCTGTATGTGGTTGTCTTGCTTTGCTTGTCCATGTGAAGGGGTCCATAGGAGTACATCCCTTATGAGGTCTTCCCTACTTTTCCAGCAGGGACCCGCATGTCTGATTCGTCTAACTTTGATAGTTTTCGTGATGTGTGGTAGGTGGCCGTACAGTTGCTGCTTTGTGGGGTGCTACCTCCGTGACTTGTTTTATATTGCTCGCAGCATTCTTGTGTAGTTGCCGTCAAGCCTTTTCTCCATCCGTTTAGTTAGCGTCCACATGCTTTGTCCATATAGCAGTATCCACACAAACGCTGTTTGGGAAAAAACTGCGTTTTATTTCATCGCTCAGGTCTGACTTTCATATGACTAATAGCCTATCAATAGCAATGCATGCGTTTCTTTTTCGCGTTTTGATGTCTGTATCGTTTGATGGGACATTGCTCCCTAGGTAGTTGAACTTGTCTACTAGTTTCACAGAGCTACCGTTTAGTGTGTAGATGTTGCCTGTTTGATTAAAGCACGCATATTCCGTCTTGTCTGCATTGACATGGAGGCCTATGTTTGCAGCTGCTCGTTCCAGACTATGTAGCAGGGTTTTGGGTTGGACGGGTGTATTTGCCAGAAATCCTATGTCATCGGCGTAGTCGGCGTCAGTAATTGTTTGTGTGGGGTACCTTCTGCTTCTTTACAGAGATTAGCACATCATAAGTGAGAGAAAGACCAGACGGAAAAATCTAGCGACGGTCTGGATTGACTACAAAAAGGCATTTGATATGGTTCTGCAAAGCTGGATAATACACTGCCTCAAAATGTACTAAATATTTGATGAAATCATAAACTTTTCTGACAAAACCATGAAAACCTGGAGAGTGGAAATGACAGCAGGAGAAAGAAGCTTAGCTAAAGCAAAGATCAAAAGAGTTGTTTTTTTTCAAGGAGATACACTTTAGCCGTTGCTATTTATAATTGCAATGATATCACTTAACCACATACTCAGAAAATACTCAGTCGGATACAAACTTAGTAGATCACTGGAAAATATTTATCACCTAATGTACATGGATGACAACAAACTATTTTCAAAAAATGAAAAAGAACTGGAAACTCTAATACACACAGTTAGAATATACTGACAGGACATACGAATGGAATTTGGTATAGAAAAATGTGCCAACCTATCAATGAAAAGTGGCAAACGACATTTAACTGACGGAATCGAAAAACCAAATCAAAACGCTCGGAAAGAAGGAAACGCTCAATGAGTAAATGTTAATAATATTAAAAGAAAACTTGCAAAATTGAGGACTTTGCTTTCCCACCGGACCACAGAATAAAACTGAAAGAAAGTGAAAAGAAGGATAAGTACCCCGACCTTGCAAGGGTTTTGTAAAAATTATGAAACATGAAGGTGACTCTTATTTCAATCGTGATTGGTGCTTTTGGTATACTCACCAAAGGATTATTAAAATGACCTGAGGACTTGGAAGTAGGAGGATGAGTGGAGACCGTCCAAACTTCAACATTGTTGAGAACGGCCAGAATACTGTGAAGAGTCCAGTGAAAAACCATAATGAGTGAATAATAATAATAATAATAATAATAATAATAATGATAATAATAATCAACAAAAAAAAGAGAACTTGCAAAATAGTCGACTTTGCTGTCCCGGCAGACCACAGGATAAAACAGAAAGAATGTGAAAAGAAGGATAAGTACCTCGACCTTGCTAGGGAACTGAAAAAACTGAGGAACATGCAGGTGACAATTATACCAATTGTAATAGGTGCGTTTGGAACAGTAACTAAGGGATTACTAAAGGGACTAGAGGACTTGGAGGTTGGCGGACGAGTGGAGACCATCCAAACGACAGCATTGTTGAGAACTGCCAGAATACTAAGAAGAGGCCTGGAGACTTGAGGAGACTTGCTGTCAATCAGACTTCAGTGGAAAACCATCGGCTATTGCTGATGTGAAAAGCTCTAATGAGTGAACAATGATAATAATACTGTATACTTAGAAGATTGGCTAATGCCAGTAACTTTTCAACCATTCTTTTCGTTTCATGTATTGGACGCAACAGGGTGGTTGGTGAATACGATTTAACTCTGTGTACGTTTTGAAAACACTTTGTATTCGATAAGTATTCCAACCTAAAATTAGCAAACTTAGAAATATTTACAACAAATAGAACTACATAAATACATTTTGCATAAAACTTGTTCAATTCTTAAAAAGCGTAAATATCTATTCCTTCATTGGTTTCTTTTCGAGAAAGAAAAAGAGATCAGGAAAACAAAATTCAAGCTAATAATTCTGATTTCAAATTATCATATGTCTTTGCAGTTTCTCCTTTTCGTCTTCAATCATTCTGTGACTTGAATAGAGCGAAACCAAATTCTATGTTTCACTGTGAGGAAGAAATCTTGGCTTATTTTGGCCATTTAAGTCGAAGGAAAAAAGAAGATACGATGTTGAGACATGAAGTAAATTGATATCGAAATGGAACTGCTTCTTTTTTTGTTTTTGGTTTGTTGTTTGTTTTCCTCCGAAAGCGAAGAAGATAATTTTAAATAGGAAAGCGTCGTTAAATTTCTCTTGAGCTTTTTGGGTGCTCCATATATATTTAATACTTGCGTGTCTTTCTTCGCGTTCAGCAGGATTGTACTCAAAGTAATATTTGCACTAAAAGTTGAAAGGAGGCAGGAGTGTGTACGGCAAAAGTAGAAAACCGAAGTTGCACATTTGCATATACATAGATAAGCATATCACTTTACATTGGGGAAAAAGGAAGAGGTAAAAAGGCATCTCGCTCGAAGACATATTGGCCTAAAGAGCTATGGTTCGATTAGAGATTACAAGTAGGTGTCTTCAAATAGCAATATTGTATCGATATTTTTTCCTTACAAGGATTTGTACAGTATCCAATTATATAAGAGGCAAGATGCTGACATCCGTATTCTATTATAGATGAAAAGAAATATTTCGATATATATATATATATATATATATATATGAGAACTAAGATAGTTTCTTCAACATCACTTCAGTGGCAGTAACTAAAAATTTCACGAGCGGTTCAAACACAATCATCAGATAGGAAATTCTCGAATCCCACCACCTCGCCTATAATGATTGAGTTTTAACCGCACATGAAACTCTTAGTTCTGGAATATGATGAGCTGGTGAGATAGATATCTGAGTAATCATATTGCTCTGCTTGCGAGCATTGAGAAACTTGCTTATTATTTTAAAAACTTTTCATACATATGCTTGTCTTTCATGCATTTTTTTCTTTTTTTCACACTCTCCCCCACTCACACATATATGTACCTAAAATGTATATACGTATTGAAATATGATTACATATTTAAGTATACATATAGAAAAAAAAGAAATGCTTTTATATATATGTGTATATATTGACAAAGAGAGAGAGAGAGAGAGAGAGAGAGAGAGAGAGAGAGAGAGAAGGGGATGTGAAGTGCAAAAATAATAAATCCTCAGGTAAGGCAGTATTCAACATGTCTAATGTTTTTTCTCCGACGCATTAAGTACTTGCTCACCAGAAAATCAAAAGCGTGAATCTCTGAGTCTTGAGTTTTTATCCTATTTTATATTTTCAATATTTTACAATTGAAATATTTTGGGATTTTGCCCTGCATTTTCGTGTATTGATCAACGTGAATATTTTGCGGATTATACCGGCTTTCAGTGTTAAATATGATCGAAAATCATCAATATATATATATATATATATATATATATATATATATATATATATATATATATATATATATAATGGGTGCGCGCGTAAATCTGTTTGTATATGTGGGAGCATGCGTATGTGTTTAAATTATGTCTTTCCAGGATTTTTCTTCTACAGCATATTTCTTTAAATGCCACAAAGTTGTTTCTAACAAGTTGTATCGATTTGTTTCACTTTGTTTTTGTTTTGTTTGTTTCGTTTACGTCTTTAGTGTTTTTTGATTATTTCTAACTTTTGGTCCAAATTTACATAATAATTATTGCAAATTTTTGCCCTTAGCGTTTTCTATCATTGTTTATTTTTAATGGGTATTATCAACAAGATTTTCTTTTCTATTACGTTCCTGGACAACTTGATTTTTTTCTTAATGTGTGAGATGCATTCTACCTCGAATGAAAAGAGATTTTGGGTATTTTCTACTTCTGTAACCTTTTCCTGCGTCGGAATTTTTAAAAAGGAAATGATGTATATATATATATATATATATATATATATATATATATATATATATATATATATATATATATTCACATCAAGCGATTTCCTATAACAGAAAAATTCTATTGTTATAACACAGGAAGTAATAACCAGCAAATCCGAAGAATTCTTTTAAACGCTTGCTACCTTATACGAAGCTTTTTTCCGACTCTTGGTAAAGTGAATAAACTCTATTCCAGTAAAGTTTTTTTTTCTGTGTTTGTTGTATCATTATTAGATACTGATTTTTTTTTAAACATCTATATTTGAGTTAGTCAGTTTTGAATTTAATATCTTATAGTGATAAAACAATAATTGTATTTTCACGGTAATGATACTACATCTAGAAGTGTATATCTATAATAGTTTCAGAAATGAAGAGACAATGGAAATGTAAATATATATATATATATATATATATATATATATATATATATATATATGTATGTGTGTGTGTGTGTGTGTGTGTGTGCGTGTGTGTGTGCGTGTGTGTGTGTGTGTGTGTTCCTGTGTCAGTGTGTGTATCAGTGTATGTATGTGCGTGTGACTATAGGGAAATATGTAGAATAAAAAAAATCCGAGGTCATATTTTATTCAAAGAAGTATTTACCAACGTTATACCTTTTGGCTTTTAGACATTCATCAGTGCTTGCCATCTCTATATTTCTGTCGGATATATATATATATATATATATATATATATATATATATATATATATATATATATATATATATATATATATATTCACAAGTTTTCAATGTGTATTTTTGAATGTGTTTTTTTTTTATCTACTTAACACACACACACGAAGACCCCCCCACATACGTGCGCATGCACTCACACACACACACACACACACACACACACATATATATATATATATATATATATATATATATATATATATATGCTTGATTAAATAATAAAGACACATCCTGTCTATATAATATTATAAATATCCTTTCAAGATTTCTCATAAGTGTCATGGTTTAAGGTTGGAATTGGTGGATGAATTTATGAAATTGTTCTGAGCGCTTTCGGAATTTTCATAGGCTATCATCCGGGGTTACTTGCATGTATTAAGAGTGTTTTTAAAATAGGTCTTGAAAGAGTTTTTGAAAGTCTTTTAGGTTTTTATTACATAGCAAAGTAATGCAAATGCAGAGTTGAATAAAACTGAGATTTGCCCAGTCAGCTGGGGGGCTATAGAATACACTGACTGCACCTCAGCAGATGAGTAACACCCCCCATAACGAGTGTCCTGGATATGACACTAAACAATTCTATGGTGAGGTTCCAGCAGTGCAGGAGCTTTGGGGAATGCGGAGTACCCCTTCATTGCCATCGCTCCCAGGTCCACTCTGGCCCGGAGTGGTAGCACCTGATAGGGCTCTATCTATGGGTTAAATAGAACTAACAGCATACTTATGCTAAACTGAATTGAGTAAACTGAATAGCTTGAAATAGAAACGTTTTTGACAATTAAACCGTAATACACTTAAACTGCGTGCTTATGCTTAACTGAATTATTTCAAATAGAACTGTTTTTCGACATTAAAACTGTATTGACACTTCACTGAATTTTTACATATAACTGCTTGAATAGTTTTAAATGGAAATGTTTTTTTACAATTAAACTGTGTTCTTATGCTAAACTTAACTGTTTTCAATAGAAAAGATTATTTACATAAAAATGGATTTGGCGTAAAATAACTTACAAAGGTTGATATGCCATAAAACCAACAAACCAACAAACCAACTAAAACTGAGATGCAGATGAATTTAAAAAACAGAACGCTATTAACAGAATTAGAAATTATCAAGAAATATGAAATATTTTAAAAGAAGATATGGAATTGCGATTGGGTCAGTTCTGTTACCTATTTTCAGCAACTTGTTCATGAAAATAAGGTTTTTAATACCATCAATAAACCTAATATTAATTTGAGGTACTTCTGACGACATATTCGTTCTTACTAATAGCACTGATGATATTAACACAATACAAGAGACCTTTCAAAATAATACTGTTTCAAGAAATCAATATCACCATAAATGATGTTAGTATATATCACCCAAAAACTTAGATTCTATGTTCTGGCGTAGTTTTTCAGCGTATTATATATATATATATATATATATATATATATATATATATATATATATATATATATATATATATATATATATATATATATATATATATGTATATATATATATATACATATATATATTGTAATGAGTGCGAGTCAGAGAAAATGTAAAAGAATGCAACGACATGTGACTTGAGAAATATGATAAAAAAGGGATTAAGAGGAGGAGTTTATTTATTATTAAATGATCTACAAACAATAAACTTTTCGAGTCTTATATTAAACCATCATAAGGAAAAAAAATGATAAGTAATATTCTATTTTTTGAATTGTATTTAATTTTAAAATGAACAGAAGAAGGGAAAAAATGTCTGGCATTCTATTACCGATAATATCATTTTGTTTACAGTCTCCCTTTACATAATTAGTGTTCGAAATTTATTTAAAATTTGCTGAAATTGTATTCCTATTTGTAGCAATGTTGTTACTAGTTGTAATTTTAGGAAGAATTATTTAAAGAAGTAAAAAAGAACATAAGTAATTGATGAGATCTAACTGATTTAAATAAAAGAACTTTATTTAACTAAGTAAGAATATCAGTTGAAAAAATCGCTATTTTATTGTATAATATTTAGAACTTATGCTTGATTCAACAGTCTTTAGAAATATGTCACTCTGATTACGTCACATTTTATATTCACAGACACAGACACACACACACACCCACACATGCACACACACACACACACACAGATAGATAGATAGATAGATAGATAGATAGATATCTCTTTCGTAATTTCATCTATTTTTCGACATTCATGTAACTTGAATTTATGTAACTTGCATTGCCTGATCCCTTATTTTGTGCAATGTACCAAATATAGTACCATAGCTTGGCCTGCCATCAATTATAACACTGTCGCTTGGTCCAGTACCTAATGTCTTCCCAGACAGTTCGTTTATCAATCCTGTCTGTGCTCATGATATGTTTGAAAGACCCGCAAACAAGGAATGACAATCCATCCGGAACGTCCTTTGACGATCGGAGTGATCCGTTGGATCAAAGTTGGCTGGGTGTTGGCAACTCAAAAAGAAGAACTTTCCGTCAACAATTAACAATCATTTATTGTTCGATATTCAGACTGCATACAGGAGTGACAGACAGACAGACAGATAGACAGAGAATCTGTAAGGGTCTATGTACAGACACAAGGAGACACGCACTCCATCAGCCCGAATGAACTGTCTGAACGCAAACTTCTGACAACAGCCCGACTGACTAACTAACCATGTTTTCAAAATTCGCTAATCAGTGGGGGTGGAGGTGATGACATCTTAATAAACCATTGCGTCATCTCTCACGTGTTCTGCTTTCATTTCTTCAATCACAGACTAGATGTGAATCAATTTTGTTTACATTTTGGCCTTCTGTGTTGTTCTTTATATAATCGTTTAAATATTCCAATTTGACTTTCATTTTCGCTCAAAGATTTTTGCTAAATTATGTGCTAACTGAAAACCTTGTGGCCCAACCAAACCGGGTAATAACATAATTAACCATCACGGCAACTGTTCCACACCGAATATATATATATATATATATATATATATATATATATATATATATATATATATGTACTGGTCTATTGGTGTAATGATTCGAATGTTCTCTAGTGGTCCTGGAGACTAGGCTTCTATCCTAGATCAAACCATACCAAAAACTCAAGAAAATGATACAAAATACTTCCCTGCTCAACACTCGGCATTATAAGGTAAAAATCAAGAGTAAGAGGAGGAATCCAGGGAAAAGGAGTAGGACCCTCCCCTACATCTCAGTGTAGTAGCTATTGGAAAGGGATCCTTTAGGTCGCACTCGACCACTCTCGGCTAACTTACTTCCTCACTTACATATGTATGATGATTTTGAAATTAGGTAATACACATCCTGTGAAATAAGTATTTTTGCATAAATCAATATTATTCAACTCAAATAATCAAAAGACAGCTTTTATTTTACTAGCACCATGTGAAAATGTGGCCTATTTTACTAGCACTATGTGGCCTATTTTACTAGCACTAGGTGAAAATGTGGCCTATTGGGTTGAACAGAGAGAAAAATTAAAACCGAGCAAACGGCCAATCCGAGTTTAAGGTGTTATACTGAGGATTCTAAAAAGAAATTCTATTCGGGGTAATTTTCAATCTATAAATATGATATACAAGACCATGGTGACTGAGAGCGACCGTAGGAAAGATAATAATAAAAACTATCTACATAAGAGGCTCAGAATTGAAATGGAAAGAAAAGGTTTCTGAGCCCTTAAACGAGCTTTTTAAATAGAAAATACGGCTGTAACATTACTCTTGGTAGCCATGTATGGAAAATTTAATACGATACTGAAAAGTCACCAATCGAGAAATTAGATATATAAAACGTAAAAAAAAAACAACCTATAAATGAGGCGAAAAAAGTTGCAGGCAATGATTTGAAGAAAGGCGATGCAGTTTAGAATACCCGGGTGTCAGTAAATTACTCAAGCAAATAATTGAGCTCGAGTCAGTGTAAGCACTTAAGTAGATTTTGTTGTGTCTATTACCTCTTTCGAGTTTAGAAAAATCAACACAAGCATTGTCCCGAAATGCAATAGAATAGAAAAGAATTAGAAAGGGTGGAAGCTGGAGAAAAAAAATGATAACCCTCATCAATTACAGGGATAATAAAAAGAACAAAACAAGATTACAGATATCTCTTAGATGATCATTGTGAACAGGTCATATGCGAAACTTATAGTCCTGAGTGCTAATTCTCTCATAAGTTTTTACCCCATATATATATATATATATATATATATATATATATATAAAACATGGTCTTAATATTTCTTTCGATAATAAACTTGAGTAACCACTTCAGTAACTTCTCTAAGTGATTACTTAAATCTTATTAGTCATGCTGCTCTAATTTTAACACTTGATGCCTTTTAATGCCCATAATCAGCACTTATACACACATCTGCGTGCGCGCGCACACACACACACACACACACACACACACACATATATATATATATATATATATATATATATATATATATATATATATATATTCATTTATGTCAATGAATACGATAATCTTTTAAGCAGGAACTTCTTGTCTTTTCCTCGTTTCATAAAAGTTAAAAAATCATTTTCAGAAACTCCAATGTAATCACATCCATACATATACACTGAAAAGTTTGGTTTTTTTTCG
The DNA here is from genome assembly GCA_963585895.1 of Sepioteuthis lessoniana. Classification (NCBI taxonomy): domain Eukaryota; kingdom Metazoa; phylum Mollusca; class Cephalopoda; order Myopsida; family Loliginidae; genus Sepioteuthis; species Sepioteuthis lessoniana. The sequence continues at coordinate 7,699,797 of OY757910.1, forward strand.
AATAGTTATGCAAAACTTCTGATATTTAAGAGGAGAACTCAAAAGAAGAAATGGCAAATTAAAAAATTCATTCGAACACTGTCATGTTTCATATTTGACTTAAAGGAATGGAATAAAGCTACAATTATGTCATAGTTTACTTATCATCATCATTATATATATATATATATATATATATATATATATATATGATCATCATCATCATCATGACGTGCGGCTAGCACGGATATTCCTGACCCTCTATCTCCACGTTTCCCTATCATTCATCGCCACCGGCAGGTCTTCAGGGTTACATCCCGTATCATCACATAGTTGCTGTATGAATGTTCGAGCTGGTCGTCCTGCTTTTGATTGGCCATATGCGGGGGTCCACAGGAGTACATCACTTACGATCTCGTCCTTGCTTCTCCAGCAGTGTCTGGCATGTCTGGTTCGTCTAGCTTGTATAGTTTTCGTGATAGGTGGTAGGTGGCCGTACAGTTGGCGCCGTGTGGGTTGTTGCTGCCAGGACCTGTTCAATATTGCTCGCCACATTCTTGTATAATTGCCGTCTAGTTTCTTCTCCAACCGTTTAGTCAGCATCCAAGTAGTGCATCCATAAAGCAGTATCGACACGACCGCAGCCTGGAAGAAACTCCGTTTCATTTTATCGGTCAGGTTTGATTTCCATATGATCGAAAGCCTATCGATAGCTGTCCATGCCTTCGTTAGCCGTGTGTCGATGTCTTTTTCGGTTGATGAGAAGCTGCTTCCTGGGTAGGTGAATTTGTCAACCAGTTTCAGGGAGGTTCCCTCTAGTGTAGAGATGTCACCTTTCTGATTAAAGCACATAAATTCAGTTTTGTATGCATTGACATGGAGTCCAATGCCTGTAGCGGCTCGTTCCTGACTATGCAGTAGTGTTTCGGCTTGGCTGGGTGTATTGGCCAGTAGCGCTATGTCGTCGGCGTAGTCAGCGTCGGTAGTTGTTTTTGCAGGGTACCTTCTGCTTCTTTTCTTTGTCAGCATGAAGCCGTTTTCCCTAATGTTATCGATCGACGTCCTAAGTACGTAGTCTAGACAGATGATAAAGAGGTATGGGGCAAGCGTGTCCCCTTGTAGTACTCCTGCATATATATATATATATATATATATATATATATATATATATATATATATATATATATAAAAGAGTAAGACACATGGTTATTAATCAATAAGGTTTATTTGTTTACTCAGAAGAAAAAAATAGTAATCAATTGTCAGATTTTAAAACCAAATCCCAAGAGGGAAGATACAACTTAAAAAACGAACGAAAGAGAGGAAATCTTTGAGTGGGAAATAACAATTTAAAATAGGGAGCTAGAAACCGCAGAGTATGAGCCTCATCTTGCCAACAAACTAATTTTCTACAACACGACGCAAATCATTTTTTGTGACAAACATTTTCCATGAAACTTTGTTATTTGCCCCAAGCTCCTTCCATATTCTTGTAGAAGCCAAAGTAGCAGTATTAAGCTTCACCTGCCAACCTCATGCAAACAGACAATTGATTTTAAGATCAGTCAGTCTTACTATTTTTCTCCCTGGAGAAGGGTACAATGCACTGTATTATTTCAGCCACTTTCACTTTAAGATCAAAAGCTGAAAAGTAGAAATAATCGAATTTTTATATACATTAAAAAAATATACCCTATGAGAACGTTAGAGAAATTCACATCAGCTTGTTTAAATGGCCTTTTGGGTTGAAGGGGTGATTGGGGTTATAGAAAATTAACTCAAACAGCAAAACATGGGGAATATAATAAAATAGAAAAAAAAGAAAGAATTTACCAAAAGAGAAAATGGAATTAACGAAATTCCGTTCCCCTACTTTTAGATCTATTTCACATATCACACTATCACATGCAAATTCATTTCCATATATATATATATATATATATATATATATATATATATATATATATATATATATATAGCTCTGTATCAGGTGTATAGCAGATTAATATTCCAACTAGTGGAAATTCTATCCTCATCATACTCAGTCCACTGTGCCTTTCTCCGAGGAAGTAATGGCCCCGTCGTGTCCTTAAAATTGAGACTCCTAGATTAAAGTCCAAAAAATAGAATAAAATGACCAACCCACACATTTTGATAAGATCCAATGCAAATTAGGTTTTGGCTAACAATTATCAATGTGTTTTTTTATGAAGTATCAAACTAGTCTCTTGAATTTTTAGATGATTAAAATGAAGAATGGCATTTCATTATATCTTCTGGTACTACTCTCGTTAAGAATAAGATGCTGACCAATCGCTGATTCTGTTAATGCTAAAGTAATACATGGAAATAGGTAAACGGTTTTATATGAGTAAGACTTCACATGTTTATGTTGAGATCCTGAACAAAGAATAAGAAGACTTAAAGTTATACAAGCACTACAATAAGTGTGTTATGTTCATCATTGAGTTATTTGAACGGAATGAAAGTAATATTATATCGTAAGATTTTCAATGATATTATCATATATATATATATTTGGCCCAGCGGTTAGAGTGTTCGCCAATGGCCCGGGAGACCTGGGTTCAATCCCAGGTCGAGTCATACCAAAGACTTTAAAAATGGAACTTGATACCACCTTGCTTAACACTCAGCATTATAAGGTACGGTTCAAGGGTAAAGTGGAGCAATCCTGGGAATGGAGTAGCGCCCTCCCCTACACCTTGGTGTAGTAGCTATCGAAAAGGGAGCCTTCGGGTCACCCTCGACTATGGTCGCTAACTTACTTATATATATATATATATATATATATATATATATATATATATAAATGAGTAAGAAAAATTATTCATTAATCCCGAATGTTTGTTTGACACACACCTTATAATTATTTTTACCCCAACAATTTTGCTTTAAAATTCGACACATGAAAAGTTAACCAACACACACACACACACACACACACATGCGCGTGCGCACATATATATATATATATATATATATATATATGGGGGGTATGGTGCTTGATCCAGGTTTTGCAGGTGGTACAGTTTCTTCTGTTTTTGCAGAATGTGTATTTAATATTATCTTCTTTATAACATCAAGAACTATCTGACGACACTGGGAAAAACCAGTGACCGCTGGGCAAGACCACACTCGCTACCAAATCATAAAGAAATGGGATATGTTCCCACGGTGTTAGAGTAGAATAATATCCCGTCTGAAAACTGCTGATCCATCTTAACAGGATTGTTCACCGGTGTCTCCAATAGTGTAAATTTCATGCTTATGTCATAAATTGATTGAAGGGATCCAATGTGAGGAATTCACTACAGCACAGAGAATTCCTTTTTTTTGTCGAACATGTTAGCAGTTTAAAAAAGAACTAATTTAAACTAAAGCTACAGAAAACGTCGTAACTTTCCAATCAAAGATGAAATTGAAAACTCGTCAATTTTACTCTCACATTTCGAATAAAACGTCAACTCATGGATCCCAGGATTTTTAATAAAAGCAAAGAAATCGCTTAGCAATAAAAAGGAATTGCAAAGTTTTATTAATATTTCTCTGTGGAAATGATCATTGCATGTTGTGCCGGAGACTGTCTTAATTGAATTGACTTATTGATATTACATAGCAAAACTTGGAACCATTTGACTGTGCAAATGAATGAATTATGTGGAATTATTAGTGTTAAATAGCAATACCTTCAGCCACTTCACTCTCTTCAAACCAATCAGATTATTAGTTTTAAATAGCAATACTTTTAACTACTTTACTCTCTTCAAAACAATCAGAAAATTAGTGTTAAATAGCAATACTTTTAACCACTACACTCTCTACAAATAAATCATTTAGATTGAATAGAATAAGCAGAGCTAGATACCAATAATTGAAACTGTTTTACTGTGTAAAAAAATTGTAATACTTATATGTAAAGAAAGTAGTGCTAACTCATTTAGAAATGAAATTAACTACAAATTAATCACTTACAAATCATATATGTATATCCATTTAAATGTGTCCAAACAAATGATTAATACTAAATAGAATTATCTGTGTTTGAAACCCTTTCACTCTTTGCAAAAGAATAAGCTTGACCTCGTTTAAAAATGTTATCAACAAAATTTGTTCACAAATCCTATATCTTTAATTTATTTGTATAAACAGAGTTTGGTATTAAATAGTGTACAATCGTTGATATGCCATAAAACCAAACCGAACTAAATCAAACAAAGGAAATTCTTGAAATGCTCTTTCCAATTCTGAAGTCTTTCTTTTTGGATGACTGCTTTCATTTTTGCTCTTGAATTGCTTTTCCTTGCACTCACTTCATTAACAATCGATCGTGTAAATCTTCATTTTCTATTTTCTAACAAGTTCCTGACATCATTGATTTTGCCTTGAATGTATTCAAGTTATTCTTTTTGGAATGTATTATTTTTTTTTTCTGAGCTTTCTTTCGTATTGATATTTCTTATATTTATCTTATTAAAGATAGATGCTTTTCACATGGTATCTCGTTTTATTTCTAATAGTTATTGACTCACATATAATACTAATTTGACTCTTGATTTTGATTGACTACACTCGGCCACTGATTTTATAGGGGCAGTAAGTTTTTTTATTCGTCATTCGCAGTATATCTATCAAATGTCTACTGAAGAGTATCAAACTAATTTCTTATAGTTACCGTATATTTCTATCATCATGATTAGTTAGTGAGGACTAGTCATATAGTGAAGCTTTAAATGTTTGTGTCTTATATTTGCGTAGACTCCGGTGAATCTTTACCGGGACGATTCTGTGATCGGAAGGCATTCCCTCAAAAGATGAATATGTCACACACTTCAGAGTGATGTTTTTCCATTTCTTGTTTCTGTTTAAATAACCTAGCATTGTTTTTAGTGATTTGGTTTGCTGTAGGTCCATAGTTTTCGCTCCCAATTTTTTTTTTTTGAATTTAGTATTTATGCACGTTAGTCTGTTCTTGAGTGAAAAATGTGCTAGATATTCCCGATTTCTATTTGGTGAATTCTGTTTGCAGAATTTGTTATATCCATCTTTGCCTATTTTAGAATTCATGTCTCAGTCGATGATAGGAATGTGTTGGAGAAAGGAAGATAGCTCATTGTAGCAAGTGTTGATGATAATATTCATTTCATTGCTGGCAATAACAGAAAGATATCAAAAGACGATTTTTGTGCAGGCGTTGCCATTAAATAAGATACATATCATGGTTAGATTCTTTCAATACTATTAAATTATTTTAAGTTATCACAAATGAGAGGCAATCCTACACACCTAGGATAGCATTAACAGAGTTTTTTCATCCGGATGCCGAGATAAATGACCGGCCATTACCAGTATTTCATATGATTTTTAAAATTTGCTCAATTTATTTAGCGACTGTTACAGTGCACGCAGATACAGTACATTAAAATATAACTCTAAATATATATATATATATATATATATATATATATATATATATATATATATATATATATATATACTAAATTAAGTAAATAGTTCTTTTTCTTTTTATTTATCATTGATTTTGTTTTATAATTTACTTTACTTGAATTGTAGAAGAAGTATCTCGAAATCTAACTTTAATTTCTACCATTTTTATTCTAAATATTTGCATTATTAATTGTTATAGTAGCTAGTAGCAGTGGCAGGGGTAATGCCGATAATAATATAAAGTAAATCATTCACTATGAATTTAAAGATAGGAAAAAAAAAAGCTTGTGTATAAGTGGTTCTCTCTCTCTCTCTCTCTCTCTCTCTCTCTCTATATATATATATATATATATATATATATATATATATATATATATTTAAAAAGAACAACAAAATGTCTCATTAAGATAATAAATTTATTTCCAGGAATAAAATTATTATCAATTTAGATTTATTTACAGAAAAAATATTATTTATTCAAATTTATTTCCAGAAAAATTTGCTCTGTGGATTTTGTTTCCATTTACCACTTTACCAGGATTATTCAATTTAATATTCTATTTTTGAATATTTTACTTGTCCTGATTGGAATTATACCCTATTCCGAATTTACTAGATTGAATAATATATATATATATATATATATATATATATATATATATATATATATTGTAATCTCTAAACAAAGTATTTCGTTTTATCACAATTCTTCAGTGTATTTAGATACGCGGGATGCTACAAGCTGGAATAGAAGCGTAGCTGTCTTGGCATCAGTTGAATATCTTACCCCAAAATACCGTGCCTCTCTTAGTAAGCAAAATAACTTTTACTCATATATTCATTTACATATACGCTTATCGGTTACCGGAGTTTTCAATTCATAAAAAGAGGTTTGCATTTACACACATGTGATGCTGGGAATATTTATAATTGATCGAGGTAAAATCCGTCTTTCTTAAATCTAAAAAAATGTATAATTTAGAATCAAATATATAAAAAAAAAGTGGATGAACCTTTATGCAATCATTAACCCCGTTTGCCTCTCTGTAAATATAAATAGATAAAATCTATTATGAAAATAGAAATACGCTTAGTTAAACTTTCTCTCGTTTGTCTTTTGAATTAGTGGCGCAGAGATAAATCCAAAAGTCTTTTGTTTAAAAAAATATTGAAAGATTGATTGCAGAAGAAAAAGTTGAAGTAGATATAACGATATAAGGTATTAAATCCTGTAAAATCAGATTAAAATAGAAAGAGGGAGTAGTTTCATCTATATTAAGTCGAGCAAGTGTTGGACGTCTGATTAGAACCTATCTAAAACAGCTCTGTACAGACATAGGATGTACTCTAGATGAACTGCCGAACGCAATGGACGATAGAGACGAATGGTGACGAAGAGCTAGGGGAATCCGTGTTCGTGGTATGACATCATGATGATGATGATGATGATGATGATATGTTTGTATGTATGTATAAAGAAATAACTAAATTGGACGTTAATTGTTCTTGCAAATAATGAAATCAATAAACAAATCTTGAATAAAATATAAAAGAGTTTGTTGGATACATACTTATTTTTAAGCTTACAAATTTTCATTTCCACTATCATATCCACTTAAAAGCATAAATAATAAAGTGTAGAGTTTGGTCCTTTCAAGCTGGGAAAAAACTAAAACTCCAATAAACCTGCTTTCTTAGTCAAAAAAAAAAAAAATTAAAAATGCAAGAGTTTATCAACGGAAACAATGGTAGATAAAGCTGATGAATCCAAAGATATGTGAACGACGTTCTTCATCAGATGCTAAGCGGAAGAACTTAAAATGTCAACGGCCCCGATCAAATACTTCAATCAAGAAACTACAGCTATTCATCCAAAACGCTGGCGTCTGTTGATCAAGAAAAAAAAAAAAACAGCCAATGAACGATTACCATGACAATAAACATAAATATGAATACGACTCTCTAAACTTTCGACATAAAATAAACCTTGATGAGTTGAGGTGTTGTCAAAAATTCATGAATCAACTACTTAATTATTTTTGTAATGACTCCAATTGTTCGTCGCAAATTGGCTATGGTGCTCTGCAATGATTTGGAGATCAAGCGAGAAGAACTACCAGAAAATCTAATTAGTAATGACTAATTAAATGTGAATTGCACAATGTAATACAATTTCTCCGTCACAGTAGATGCTATTTGTTAATTGTTTATGTAGAAAAACTATAGAAAATATCCGTCATTTCTTTCAAACGTTCATTTTGTACTTTAAATAATTCAATTTGAAAAGAACTAGCAAATCAACCAACGTAAAAACAAGAAAATTTGTACTAAAAAAAACTTCATAAAGTATGAAAATTAAATGAAGCAAAATGTTAATATGTTTCTGCTACAATCAAACTAAAATGAAAAACAGAACAAAACAAAAAATGCTAAATAAATTCTAGAAAATAATTTATTATTTACTCAGCCTTTAATCTTACTAGAATGTTATGAGAAATGGATAAATTTGAAAATTTCATTACCCAGTTCTCAAAAGTCAACCAAGTGGAGAAAAATGGGTCATTAGGTGTAAGCAATTGGGAAATAAATCTCTGGCCTGAAACAAAAAGTAAACTTTTGGTAAATGTTGTTATTAAATAAACAAATCGTTAAGTAATTTCCTTTTAAACTCAGAAATTAAAATTTAGTCCAATTAGAATTGTCTTAAAGCAATCTAACACACTGATAAAACCTTCAAGTCTGTCTGCAAAGATGCATATACAATATGGTAGTTCTGCAGGAAACCGTTTAAACGTCTATACAACACAGACGAAACGTTTACATATATTTCAATATACATTTTAAATAGATATTTGTGACATAGTTTATTCGTTTGCTACCTATATATTGAATGTTTAGTATATCCCGTTACAGTTGGACACGCAAAATGATCAGAGCCCGATCCGATTATAACCTAAGTGAATTCGTCTGACTTAGATATACTTTAATCTAATTTTTTTTCTCATTATGTCAAAACATTTCAGGAAAAAATGATTTAAAGAGAAAATATATCTTTGAAAAAATGAAGAAATAAGTTTCAGTGAAAACAATAAAAAGTAAAAGAAAAGAAAAATCTGTTTTATAAAAATGAAGAAAACAGAACGCAAAAACGGTGAAATGCCATCTGTACAAGTAAAAGTAATGCTAGGCGTCTGGTTCATTCTAAAGGTTTTCAGAAATAAGAAATTATGGACTCTAAAAAGAGACAAATAATGTTCCAGTATTTTGTGTATTCGGCTATAAAATTTTATTTTTATTCCCTCTTGTGTTAAAGTTTAGAATGCGCTTATTGAACCCCCAGCAAAAAAGGTTTCATCTACTTCATTTACAAAAAAAAAACAAAAAAAAAAAAAAACGTCTATGACACTAAACTACATCCAGTAAAGAAGATCCGGTTTACTGGTGAGTGTGGATTCATCCCTCGTTGCAATAAGTCCCGAGCCTAACTGCAACGATGGATGGTACCATTAAGACTTCTTGTGACGTGTCAAGTAGGTAGGGATAGTTGAAACTATATTTATTCAGTCGTAAATATATTTTCCGGGTTTTCTGAAATTTACACGGCTTTTAGCAAATTTCTTTAGATAATAAAATATTTTTTTCCATTCAGTCTAATGAAACGGTGACAACCAATAAGTATTTCTTTTTTATATTTTGCTATTTTTAAGAAAACTCCTGAATGTCCATTTCCTTTTATCTGACGTTACTAAAATGTATGTATCATGAATTAATTTTGATATTCACACGCGTTCCTTTTTTTTTCCTTTTCTTTTTTATTTTCAATGTCAAACTTCATAATTTTCAATTGATCGAGCAACCAATAACGAAGTTTTATTAGATGAATAGAAAAATAATTTTAAAACATCAAAAATTACTAAATTAAAAGTGAAAACAAAATTTTAAAAACTCAGCTTTTTAAACAAAATGTGTCGAGAGTATATTTTATTAAGATAAGTGTAATGAAAACAGAAGCCAGAATAAACTTAAAGGTAAGCTTTAGACTACTTTTGTGGTACTAGTAGAGGAATTTGCAGCGCGCCCCAACAAACAGGAAAGTTCGGCATAAGGTTTTTTAAGGGGGGTCCGAGTGCAGAGCCGTAGCGCAGGTGTACCGGCAGCTCCAATAATTCAGCGGGCTCTGTCGGCATTCCCCTAACGAGGGGCGCCTCAGGTGCCACGCGAAAAACCTAGCTCCTCCAGAGAGGCTTAGAGCCTGGGGGACGGCCTCCAGAGGCCCGAGGAAATATGAATCACAGCCACGCAGTGTGATTGTTAGGTATCCCCGGTACCCATGCCCTGTTGCCTTGATCGAACTATAAGCCACACCCGAGCGTGTTGGTACTTGTAGAAACACATGTTACAGAAATCACTTGCTTATACACAGGACGAAACCCCTTCATTACGACTATTCCATTCATAAAACTGTTCCAGATTGTGCGAGCCGCGAGAGGAGTGAGAGACCTGATAAGCTTCGTCATGGAAACAAAAATTACCTATCATATGGAGTAGCGTTTTTCACTGTACATGATAGCGTTCTAAATAACGAATAGAACCTCAGGGAGGAGACTTTCCCAATAAGAAATCGGACACTTTCGATTTGCAGTCGCCAATTGTACTCTCTTCTATGGTATGCCATAGTATCTCTCGCATTACGAGTTACCTTGGGGATTGTGAGGAGTTGTTCGACTTAGAGCTACTCTTCGTTCATGCAAGAATTACTTGAGTTACTGCGTGGATATATGCGGGCACTCCAAAAACGAAAAAAAGGGAACAGATACCTATAATTACTGTTGCAGCCGTTATGTCTGGGTAGGGCATGGCAAAAAGGGGAATCCTGAATACTCGTCTATTACTGTGACCATATATTTATTTTTTTGTTTTAGAGGGTAGCAGACCCTTAAAATTCGAGGTTAAGCTTTTCGAAAGATTGTGTGATTCTAATGATTGTTGCTGGAGAGGGGCTGCAGAACCTTGGTTTGTTTTCTGCGCATAACCGACAAGAGTTCATAAATCTTTTTATGACTTCGACAGAATATGGCAAGTTCCTGCTCCTGTCTACGTTGGTCATTCTTGCGAACCCCTGGTGGCGCAATTCTTTCTGTACGTTCCGAAGATCTTCAGAGCCGGCTACTTGACAAGATACCCATAAAAGTGCATCGACCGCGGTATTCTCCTTACCAAGGCGGTATGTGACGTCAAATTAGTTGCGAGAAATCTCCATTCTCCATCTGGTTATATTCACTTTTTTTATTTTATTTGTTGATTACGGGTTTAACATATACGAGACCGACTTTTGGTCATTGATCAGTTTAAAATGTCGACCGTTCAGGTAATGTCTCCATTTTTGTAAAGCCTCAACTATGGCGTACACCTCTTTTTCAATAGCCAAGTGTCGTGGTTTGGACCGTGAAAGTGTCATTGAAAAAAAGGCTACAACACGACCAGATTGTCTCAGCGAAGCAAATATGGCACAGTCAAAGGCATCCGTCTCCACTATTAGAGGGATTGATGGCAGAGCAGGACATAGAAAAATAGATACTTGCATCAATGGGTGAATTATTTGGAAAACGGCTTCAAGCCATTGGGAGTAGTGGGCGAATATACAGATGGATCTTTGAAAGGCGGGCATATTTCTAGGGACTCGTCATTCCATAAGAGGTTTTAGTGGCTTGGGATCCTGCATCACGGTGCCATTTCTGACGATTGTATCCCAATTTGATGCTTTTCAAGTTTTTAGGAAAAATTTTCACTGTTCAAGGGCAGATTGACTTGTTGACGTTAGCCATGCATTGTTTCAGATTGTGGTCATGGTCATCTTGGTTATTTCCGCATACTGTCAAATTGCCTATATTGACAACAGGACCCTTCAATTTTTCACTAAAGATAATTTCATAAATAACCCAATGGAAACTAGCCACCCCATTTGTCACCCGAAAAAGGACTCGGCGGAACTGGTATAAGTGACCACTGGCCATAATGCCATGTCGGGCTTATTCTCTGACTTGATAGGTACCTGATGGTTGTCACGTCTAATGTCGAGAACTGCAGTATTGACTAATGTAAAAACTAATTTCGTAGATTCGAGGCAATGGATAAGCATCAAGTTATGTGTATCTGTTGATGGTTTGTGAGTTGTCAATGACCATCCTTTTCTATAATTTTCAGTGGTTATTACGAAGGTCTACGCTCTCCGTGGATAATTACTAGGCTCTATAATTCCTTCTTTAAGCAGTTACGTGTCTTCTGTTGCTATGAACTGTTTGTCCTTTTGTAAATAGTGTCTTGATTTTACTGCTATCGGTTTGCACTCAGAAGTCAAGTTAGCAAAAGGTGAAGAGTACCAAATTTTGACAGTTGCTAGTACTCATACTCTGAGAACCGGCTGGCGAGCACCAAAAAGACTTTAACATAACTGTATTTTTTTTAGGAATTTGTCTCCCAAAATAACCACGATGCAGTGGTCTTACATCAGATATTATTTGATCCCTTGAGGAGGATACCTTTAGTTCCTGATCAACCATGAAACATCCAATTACATGGGATGATGAAGATAAATTTGCCATCGATATTTGGTTTGGACAAAGAAAGATTTTTTTTTTGTTGGCCTTTATGGTAACGGCATCAATAAAAATTTCAGAGGTGTCTGTCTTAATATGAGCATGGCCTGTCAATCAGTTTATTTTAACCCTCAAAATCGTCTTTGTAAGACAATCAGGGCCAGATACTGATACTGTATTTGTTGATAAAGTTGTAGCTGAACAGTTTTTTGTGTGAAGAAGTCGACCGGCAAACTTTCAAAAAATATCTTGTGGCATCTAACGTATCAAGCTGAGCAGGACGAACGAGAATGTATACAAAGGCCAAAAAAGTAGCATTAGGGATCAGCTGAGACAGCATGAATAGGTTGTTCATGATCGTTAGAAAGGAGGGTTGGAGAATCTTGAACAATGGGAGAATTTTGAACCTGAAGAGGAGGAGCAGAAACTGAAGTATTTGAGGAGAAAGATCGAGCAGCAGAGTTTTGAAAATGAGAAAGGGGAAGAATTAGCAACCCCTAAAATCTCAGGTTTTAAATAGAAGACCGATTGCTCTGTGCAATGATAGCAAGTAAATATCAACCAAAAATGGAACCCTTTTTCTTGACGAATAAGGCCTCTAAAATATCCATGGCAGTTTCGTAATTCGTACATTCAAACAAATTTCTATAAATTGGAGTGGAAATATAGTGTTATAGAAGAGCAAATTTTTCAGTAGCTGTCAAAGTCGTGTTTGAAAATAGCTGCCGTGCTGTAATAAATTCTTCGAATGATTTTCTCCAATGATTCTATTTGTCTGTAGAATCCGAGCCAAATGTTTCAAGGTCCAAACCGTCGGGTTTCAAGTAACGTTCCAAAACAACCTTGAATAAATTGTAATGAAAACAGAAGCCAGAATAAACTTAAAGGTAAGCTTAATTCTAATCTTTTGGTACAAGTAGAAAGGATTTGTTGCACACGCAACTAAATGAGCAAGTGCGGCACAAGGGATTTTTAAGGTGGGTCTGGATGCAGGGCCGTATCTCAGAGGCGCTCCGTCAGTATTCCTTAAGAGTGGCGCCTCAGGCGTTAGGAGATAAACCTAACCCCGCCGGAGAGGCTTTGAATCTGGGGGTAAGACTCATCTCAGGATTGAGAAAATATCAGTCACTGCCACACGGTGTGAGTGCTCGGATTCACTGGCATCCGGACTTGACTGAGCTACAAGACACAATTGCAAATGTTGCTACTAGTAGACACACATGGTATAATTCTTACTTGTTTATTTGCTCGAAGGAAACTGTCTATTACTACTATTCCATACATAACAAAATGTGAAACTGGTATCGAGTACATTTAATAGTACAGTAAGCAAGAGAGATCTTTGAAAATAGAGAAGATTTTAATGGTGTTTTATTGTCTGATTCAAAGCGCATCTTTAATACCTTCAGCTAAAAGATATGTTAACTGATTTAAATTTCCGAGTGATCATTATGAGACATGGAAATCCTAGTTCCACTTGAGTTGGTCAATTAAATTTCATAAAATCAAGTAAAAAATTATAATTTAGAGAAACTTTTTAAAAAATATCATAAAAAATGAGGTTTTCATGGAATTTTTAAATACAGGAAAACTTTTGCGGAAATATTTACTTTTCCGTGGGTTTTTCGGTTTTTCGAAGAAACTAACGAACAGAGCAAGAGAAATATCTCTTGTACTTGTGAAAGTGTATATATATATATATATATATATATATATATATATATATATATATATATATATATATATATATATTTCTTGAAGAAAAAACAACGTTGGTTTCGTTGTTTTTTCTTCAAGAAATTATTGCTCTGTATTATTGGTACATTGAGCTCTTTACCAGGAAAATTTAAATATTCATTCATGAATAATTTCTTGTCCTGATGGAATTACTCCTAACTCCGGTTTAACTGGACTAAGTATATATATATATATATATATATATATATATATATATATATATATATATATATATATATATATATATATATACATTTTTCACCATAGCTCGTGATTGTACACATTAAAGGGTTTTGGTAAATCTACACCTTTTCTTAGTAAATGATATTTGAATTGAGCTTTAGAAAATGTAATCAAAATCTAAATTCTAGGATCCTACATAATTTATGTAAACTGCGTGTAATATAAAACAAACCATCAAGTCTTAATTCAATAAATTCCTCGAGGAAATGTTGGATATCTTCAAAGAGGTGTCCACAGAAGGAAATAACTGATACTTCGAACGTTATACATCTGAAGAACTTGCGCCCTCCCCTCCACTCCATGATTGTTTTATCTTCGAATTAGGAACATGGAGACAGGCAGAATAATGTCGTAAAATCACCAGCAATTTCCTTTGTCTACAATACTATTATTTCTGTTTGACTGTCATTCAGACAAGATTCAGATTATAATATAGCATTTGTGTAGACTTTGTGTTATATTATGATTTTCCCTTTAAATCGATTGTCATTACTCCTTTGGACCAGGAGAGCTAGTTAGTGTTAGGGGTCTATCTATAAATAAAATAGATCATTTTGAAAATATTAGTATTGACGAGGAATGCTTGAAAACATAACTATGTGCCAGCATATGATTAATATAGTTAAATCAAAATAGTTACTTGAAATCATAAAATTGAGTTTAAATTATTTCGAGTGGGTAGGAACGGGTGATACCATATAACTGTGAAAACGAATGATTATCAAAGAAGTTCTTCTAAAAAAGCTGATTAAAATTTGTTGTCATAGGAACGTTGAAAATATAGTCATGATTATAATCAAACATTCACAGAAGAATCAAATTCCGGCATCAAAAAACCATAAAGGATGTATATGCTATTAAATAAACGAAACCAAAATATTTTATCATTATTAAAAAGAACTTTAAAATATGAACTCCGGGGGCCAAGGCCAGATCCTGGCCGAGACTGCGTTTCACTTCCTGCTAATGCCCGAGTGTAGTTATGGATCTATGCTGTTAATCCCAGTTGTCGGATAAACTGGGTGATCTCTATTCTTAGCAGAAGAGGACAGGGAGGAATATTTCTGAATTCCAAACTAACAGAATAATTCAGGAATTGTTCTTTGTTACTTGGGCTAAAAAAAATCCAGATATTCTTATTGTTATCTATAATTTAGTAATATATAAATTAGGTCATTATAAAAGTTTCTTAAATCATAATTTTTGAATAAGAAAGTGAATACACTGAAAAAAACTGATATTGCAATTAAAAACACTGAACCCCTTCGTAAATACCGAATATTTTATCCGGGATCGAGTTATTTAAGAAAGTCTGATTCGAGATGTGTGTAGTCAACAAATACAAGAGAAATGTATTCAGTTGACCAATCAACTAAAAAATTGGTCCTATTTTTACCATTAAGTGGAATTTGGATTACCACGAGTAGCAGAATGGTTTTCTTCGACCAAAATGAACTTGATTACCTAAGTTAAAATTCCAGACAAAGCAGCTAGCTTATAGCTTTACGGCATTCCTTTTTAAGCAATTTCTATAACCATTCCTTCTACCCACGTAAGATAATTGCGATAGAAAAATTGGAAACCACGAGTTGAAGTCCCTAAGATCCACTTATGTGTTCAATTTTCGTACCAGCAACTAAAACCTTGCCCTTTTATGAGACAATATCAGTGTCGTGAAGAGTGGAAACCTGTTTCATTGGTGGCTACTGGTATTCCATAAGCTCTCTCCAGATTTGTGCCGGGATTCGGCAGCAGATGCAGTGTAGCGAGACAGTCGGATTTAAGAGTTTATCATGTTTCATCATCATCATGTCGCGCCGTCTGCGCGGATATCCCTGACCGTCTCTCGCCATCTCTCCCTATCACTCATCGCCTCCGGCAGGTCCTCAGGATTACAACCCGTGTCTTCACATAGCTGCTGTATGTAAGTTCGTGCTGGTCGTCCCACACTTGCACATCCATGAGTGGGGGTCCACAGGAGAACATCGCTTATGAGCTCGTCCTTGCTTCTCCAGCAGTGTCCCGCGTGTCTGGTTCGTCGAACTTGTATAGTTTTTGTGATGGGGGGCAAGTGTCCGTATAGTTGGAGTCTCGTGGGGTGTTGTCGCCAGGACTTGTTTAATACTGCTTTAGCTTCAATAAAAGAATCGCTTTTGAAATTACTGTGACACCGTCCTTTAAATAGTTGTATCCTTCTATCTTACCAAGTTCTGTAAATACCCTGTTGCTGGCCATATGAAAATATAATAGTCTTGTACACAGTTGTAGCTCTTGTCATTTTTCTCTTCTCTTGTTGTCCCTCAAGCGAAACAAGCCAGACATACTGAACACCATGTTTCTTCTTATTATCTTTTAATTCCGTTCGATATACTGATACCAGATTACGTATGGTATATTTTCCTTAAGAAAAAACTGAGAAAAATGACCGATTTGCTGCATCAGCTAGAAATGAATGGAAACGATCTTATATGTGTAAAATCCCAGCAGGACGAATAGACTACTTAAGTTAAAGCACCTATTTGACTGACTCTACACTCTCCAACTGTTAACTACCTTGCTGAATATCACATCTGAAATATATATCAGAACCAGAGAGGAAAAAAGGCCTTTTTAACACGTACACAATAAGGCCAGACTCTTAAGAAACCACTAATCAAAATCGCGAAGAACACATTTAATTTCTATTGTTTTTTGGTAAAAAATACATTTATTACTTCCTTAAGTTTTATTACCGATTTATTTGCCTATCCTCCAACAGAGTAAAAACCTAAAACTAAATCTATTTATCCAAATCGCGTGGACAGAAAATACATTTTCTATTGCTTTTAGATAAAAAGAACATTTTCCAGTTCCTAAAATCTTTATTAGCTCTTTATTTGTTGATTTGGTTTATTTATTTAACAATATATCAAGTCTTCATAGGTTAATTAATCATGATTACAACATTATCTTTAATGACACTTGAGATTTGTTTAAAGATTGTAGTTTTCATTTGTCTATAATCCTTTGTTTGTACAGAGCTTTATCGTATTTAGTATTCCGAACTAATGCAAATATAATAAACCAAATTATTTGGTTCAAGTAACTATTTTTATTTAATTATAATATTATGAATACCATCAACATCTGGAGAGTAGAATTGACAGCTAGCGGGGAAAATTTGATGTGGTGAAAATCCAAAGAGGTATATTCCAGAAAGATGCACTATCACCATTACTATTTGCAACAGTAATGATGCCACTCACCCACTGTCTTTGGAAATGCACAGACGGATTGAAAATTACTTAATCACAAGAAGGGATTAATAAGATTATTTATATAGATGACGTTTAAACTGTTTGGCAAAAATGAAAAATTATTGGCAACCCTAATACAGACAGTGAGGATTGACAGTCAGGATATAGGGATGGAATTTGGCATAGAAAAATGTGCCA
Source organism: Sepioteuthis lessoniana (assembly GCA_963585895.1). Lineage (NCBI taxonomy): Eukaryota > Metazoa > Mollusca > Cephalopoda > Myopsida > Loliginidae > Sepioteuthis > Sepioteuthis lessoniana. The sequence continues at coordinate 7,717,252 of OY757910.1, forward strand.
TGCTCATACTGAGAGGCAGAAAACGACAAATAATAGACGCAATACAGCTAACAAATAAAAAAAAAATCTGAACTCTTTGAGAAAAGGAAATGCGCAAGTACTTGTGAATATTAAAAGTGGATCCCATAAGAGAAGCGGACATGAAAAAAAATGAAAAATCAAGAAATAATATCTCAGTAGAACGAGAAAATTACTCGAAATTGAATAATATAGCAGAAACCTCATCAAAGGGATAAACAACTGGAATAACTTTCTTATAAGATACTTTGGATCATTCTTAAAGTGGACGAGTGTAGAACTTCATCATATAAACTAAAGTTAAAGAAAACGAATGACGATGCATAAGGCCTTACATCCACAAAAGACATAAACAGGCTATATATGTCAAGAAAAGAAGGAGGAAGAGGGCTCGCTTGCACTGAAGTTATCTTCAATACATCGATAAAATGATTCAAAGACTATATAAAAAGATCCAAGAAAGGGTAATTGCAACGATCAGAAACAGAACTAACAAGGAACAATAGAACAATAATAGCTAAAAATCAAAAAAGGAAAGAAAAGCAATTTCATGGATATTTTAATCAACAGACCAGTGAAATCTCACACGAGAAAACTTGGATATGGCTTAGAACAGGAAGCATTAACAGATAAACTGAATCTCTACTAATAGCATCACAAAAGAAAACGTCATAAGAACCAAATACATTAAAAAAAAAAAAAGACACAAGAAAATAATAAGGGTAAGTTATGTGGTGACTGACACGAAACGATCAATCATATGATAAACAAATGCATTCTATTACTGCCAAAAGCGTATAAGACTAGACACGTCTTGTTGGGAAAGATGATCCTGTGAATTGTGCAAGGAATTTTTAATTTGACCATACGAACGAATGCTTTATACACAACCCGGATTCTTTCTTGGACCATGAGATACAAAAAGTTCACTGAGATTTTGAGATACATAGAAATCCCCTTATATCAGCCAGATGACCAGACAAAGAAATAGTCAACAAAAAGAAATGTGTACCTGCGGATCTATTGTATTTGGTCGGCTTGGAATAATTCCCAAAGATATGGATAAAGGGACTAGGAGACTTAGAAATGATGGAACGAGTTGAGACCATCCAGACTACAGCATTTTTAAGATCTACCTGAATACTTAGAAAATGTCCTAGAAATTTGAGGAGACTTGCAAAAACAATTATTGCTACAAGAAAATATTCTTTAATGCAAACAATTTTCAAACAGATCTACTTCATATGTTGATAGGATTCTACTACGATTATGTGTATATATATATATATATATATATATATATATATATATATAAACACAATTATTAAAATCGAGAGTTGACATATTTACTTCTATTTGCTTTTAAGGGACAAAGACAAGAATATTTTTTATTACCTCTTTATTTGCTCATCAGAAGACATAGTAAATGAATATTGCTAATTGACAGTCTGAGGCATTTCCTGTAACACAGAAAATATATTCAAGGATTGTAAAATATTGCCTTGACCTGCGATGAACCCGGTGGATGCAGTTGTCAGATACATCCGGTCGTAGATAAAATCAACAAAGTGATTACTGGAAAAGAAGCAATGCGTGTATATTAGCTTTGACTAATACAGAACAAGCATTGCGTGAGTGTAAACAATGGCCAATGAAAAACAAGGATTGCGTGGGTGAAGAGGCGTGGCCATGTGAGTCGTGTGGGAGTTTTAAGACCATATAAGTTCTAGAATGTTGGCTGACGTTAGTTGACCGGGCTATTCCGACTCCCGACAACAACTTCTTTTCTGAGAACTCTCTCCGACTGCTGTCAAACTCCACACAACTGTCACCGCCAAAAAATGAAAAAAATATTTATTTATATACATGTTGCTCCGTGCCTGTGAAGAACCAGTGGTAATATACTCCTGCAAGGAGTACCCATAGTGTAGTGGCTAATGTACTGAACTGTGATAACGTAGTAAGCGATTTTTTCATAAATGTCATGCCTTCACTTTCAGACTAATACGCTTTGGAAAGTTATAAACTCCCTTATTCTTCAAGAGGGTTGAATTGTAATATTGCTATCCTTCTTCTAGGTGGGCTTTGGCATAAGATAACCAACAAATGTTGATATGTCATGAAACAACGACCTTTAGGAGTATTGTCTGGTTCTCTATTGTGTCACAATTGCGATTATTTAATGATCACCCATATACGCACAAGAAACGTTTATCATTACTTGTAGGTTTTTGGTGGGGCTGGGTGATCTTGATATAAATATATAATGATCCACTCATCTCCCGTGCCAAATAAAACTGGGTTACATTTTAAAAGAAAGGCTCTTCATAGAGAAACGTCAGTGAGAAAGTTAATCAGGCAGACCATTATATGTGCAGTGGTTGAGTTTAGTGTGTTACCTAGCGCTTCTTGGCTTTGTGCCACTGGGAAGATAAGGTTAAGAAGTAAAAAGACTGTTTTCTTCTGTTATTTTGCTGAGACATGACTGATCTCGTCTTGTTATTGTTTCTTTTTTTCCTCTCATCTTCATGATAACATGTTATCTTATCGATATAAAAATCGAGAAACCGTCTTATATGCGCCAAGTGGATTATGTGTTATCGCGTTCGACAGAAAGTATCTTGGAAATGTTCCGCATAAAATACATTGTTTTCTATAACAAAGAAACGTAACAAAGAACATGGCATCTACAGTTTTAGATTTCTTTATTTTTCTTTGTTTCAAAGTCTCTTAGAATTCAATGTTTCTTTCATGTACTCTTTAGTTTTCTTTTCGGTTTTCTTTGTCTGGTTTCTTTCTTTCTTTCTTTCTCAATTTATTTTGTTTTCCTTAGCTTTAATTATAAATTCTAAATACCACATTTCGTGCCTTTACTTTCATTTTTATTTTGTGATTTTCTTTTTCGTTCTTTTCATTCATTTAAAAAAAAAAAGTTCAAATCCTATATTTCTTGAATTAAATCTATTTTTCTCTCTTGGTATATTTCTTCAATTTTCTTTTTTCTTTCTTAATCGATTGCTTAGTTATTTTCATTCTTTCTAAGTTTTCTTTTTTCGTTTCATTTTAACAACAATTTCACGAAAGACGTTTTTGTATTTACTTAATCCATTGGATTTGTCTCTTTTTCTTTCTTCCTTTTCCTTTTTATCTTTAATTTTATTCCTTTTTTCATTCATTTATCTTTAATTATTCATTCTTTTTACAACTTTGAAAAAATCATCGTATTTTTTTTCGTTTAATTTTCTCTTTTTCTTTCTTTCTGATTTCATTTTTTAAATATGCATACTATCTAGCTGGACCCATGCAAATTCCATCAGTTTTGACAAGTAATAAAATTATTTATCTTTTGCCTCTGATTTTCTTTTATTCACTGCTTGCATCTTTTTCTTGTTGCATTATCTATTCCAAATGCTATGGCACGTTCATATTTTTATCTATATTTTATACAGAATTACATTACATTCATATAGGAAAAGGAATAAGGAATAATTTTCGAATATGTTCTATTGATTCTTCTTTTTTTACCTTACTTGTTGTTATCTCCTTAAAGAATTTTAATATATTTAAATTCTAGGCATTTCTATACTTACCTGCCTATTCTTGGTTGTTGTTTTTTAATATATCAAGCCAATACTCCCGTATTTCTTTCATGATCTATCTCTCCTTCATATCTCTCTGTCTCTCTTTCTTTGTTTCTCTCTTAATTTATACGTATATATATATATATATATACATGCATTTATATATACATGTGCCTCTATGTTTTTATATGCATACGCACACATATTATGTATACACACACACATACATACACACACACACACAAAGACACACACACACACACATATATATTCATATATATATAACAACACACACACGGACTCACACACACACACACACACACACACACATACATATATATATATATATATATATATATATATATATATATATATATATATATATACACTGTGAGAATAGACAATCTAGAAAATCAGATTGACATGCTTTTTCAGAGCTCTGATCAGAATGTAAATGATTACATTTCCCAAAATGAATCTATATTAAACAGAGACAAAAATAATTAATGTAAAAGATCTGAACCTCGTATTTAAAAATCTTACTGTACCTTTAAGAAAATACATATTTCATTCAACTATATTCACTTTTGTAATCTGTGTATTTATTACATACCGTAAAAGCCCTCACATAAATTGACTATTAGAATACATATATAAAAGCAATCTCCTGTATTCCTTTTTTGTTAATTCACGTCCGCGTTTTTACCAAAAAGCCCCAATTCTCACCAACTTAAGACTCAGGAATTGCCCTGTCGCCTGGAGCTGTTGAATATACTAACTACACATGCGGTGTAAGAACCCTTTCAATAAGACTACTTTTTGTCTGTGAGTGGCTTAAGATAGGGTCCTGGTGGCGGAGCAGTCAGTAACTTGGCAAGCAACGTGGGTGAACGACCGGCAGAACACCACTTTGAATAATAATGGAGTAGATTAACGGTCGGAGAACTCCGATCCGATCTATCGGCTGGTCCTGTTATGGTTCAGAACCTATATTTTAAATTGATCTTATGGCAAACACTAAACCCTTTTTTATCGAAAAGGTGCCGGAAAGCGGTGGATGAAGGTCAGCTGTGCAGAGATAGCAATAGCTGAAATCATTTAATTGTGATATTGATATCGATTGATTTCAAAAAGAATTATTACTATTATATTGCAATACTTGAAACCGTTTATATAAGTGCAAACATATAATTAATATCAAACATAATTATTGCTGTGATAGCAGAACTTGAAAACTTTGTACAAATAAAGGATTAATATTCAGTAAAATTATTTGTATTAGATATAATACCCTTAGGCATTAGCGTGAACTGAAACACAAACTGCCTCATCAATGATTTTAACGGGTGTTGCTGATTCCATTTACTACGATGAAAATCGCAACCCTTAATGCACCTTTGCCTTAGTAATAGAGATATAGATATGGTTGAACCGGTATTCCGTGGTTATGGTACAGCAGTTGTCGTCAAACCCAGGAGTGATTCCGCTTCCAATCGGTTGACAGTTCTTATTGTCGGGAAAGTTTTCGGAGGACGCGACTAATCAACTATCTGTCCACGTAGGGTTTTTTACATACAGACAACAGACAAATTGCTTATTGGAGTTGCTGGTCGATGAGTATACAGATGGGACTTCACCATTACGTAAGCAAAAATTAAAAGTTGACGCCAAGACATAGAGAACAAAAAACGGTTTGCAAAAATAACAGTATTTAGTATGAGAAATAGTCCCTCAAAAATAATGCACATATTCACCCATCCTGGAGGTAGTAAATTTTAGTCAAAGATAACTTAATTAATTAACAGTCCTCAATTCCGCGTAAAAGTTTTATGCTTTCCATTTTCATTGTCTGTATTCTGGCGCAAGGCAATCGCATTTGGTGGTTACGTTTTCTTTCCTCAATTCTTGGTACTACCTAAAATGTGCGTTTTTCGTTATGCTTCTTTGATTTTTTCCACTGCATTGTATTATGATCGAATTTCTTCACGTTCAATACTCAGTCTGGTGCAGAGTCAAAAACCCAGTTTCACGGTAACTACTTACCATATCAAATGATGCTCTTTCCCCCTGTCTGTCTGTCTGTCTCTCTCTATCTCTCTCAAAAATACCATTTATCGGTCTGGCTTCACTTCCATATCTCCGCAAGTCAGACATAAAGCAACTTCAAAGCGTCGCATTATATCTGTCTCTCTTCGTTTCTTTAAAATGTTGTCTATCAGTAGGGCAACGTTCCACATGAACCACATTTAATATGGCTTTCTCTGCGTCTACACTATGCGTAATCTGACGCAGGTCAGAGCCGAGAGCTTCATAAAATCTAGTAGCTTCTATCTGCTCGTCCTTTACTTGCCTAAGTCTACGAGGGAAAACCCAGCCATTTTATGTGTACCTTCATCTGAGGGGTGGTGAAGGCTAAAAAACATTTTCTCCTAATTTGTATTTCAATAATTTTCTCCTGGCGTGCACCATATCAGGATTGTTTTTAAGAAAAAAAACAAATTTGATTTTAAGATATAAGTTATTCCAGTTTTAGATTATCATACTGAATCATAATGATAATTGACAGGCACTTGATTTTATCTGAATTCGTTTTCTTTTTTTCACTTTAAACATCCTAAACACATCGATCTGTCAAAACAATTTACTTATATTTTGATTCCTTTAGTTTAAGCAATAACAATATATTTACTTTTCTGTTCTCATCAAACAATTCCTTTTGTCAAATTCCTTTTCTTAGAAAAAATATAGTTATTCATCTACACTTCATTTCAAAAATCAATTTCACCATTACACATTTGTAATATACTACCCTATTCTTTGTTACGCCGTCATGTGCCCCGCAGGCTTGATGGATACCGTTCGTTCCAGCCAAGTCGACCAGTTTAAGCAGGGCCCAAACGTAGGCTGTTGTTTGCAAAACGCAATTTAAAGTTACAGATATCATCAACTCACCAGCTGAACCACATTTTAAAGCCACTAGGTGCGTTCTAGGGGAATTATTAAAACTGAACACCGCTAACTGGCTAGCTTTCCCTTTCAAATACGAGGTCTTCGACAAATACAATGCTTCCGCAACAAAAAAGGACTCTGACTTCCGTGTTTGGGTTAACAAGATTAATAATAATATTCTTTTATTGAATAAAAGAAAGAAACAAAGAAAAAATAATTCAGGTAAAAGTCAGGAGCGAGAACGTCTTTTTATATTTCGGAAGAGCGCCCATTAAAATATTCGTATTCCGGACGAGGTCCCCCATTAAATATCTGTTAATGGCGGAATGTGAGAATATAGTTCGTCAGCGGTAGACACGTCCCGCCTTCATTCGGGCTTCAGGATTTAATGGTAGAGCTCGTGCTCCAAATCTCAAGTTTATCATTGGGGAAATATTCCCACTTTTCTCCTCTATCTTATCAGAGCTATTCTGTCCTCCCGTAATTTGTCTTTTATTCAAGTCAGCAGGAACGCCGCAAGATAAATTTGAATATACTTAAATTTTTGTGTACACTTACATGCGATTCTGTTGAGTTTATTCTTTTCACTCTTTCCTCTCATTATTGGGTTTCCATAACGCGTTGGTAGAGGGATATACGTCTTATTTCAGATAAGACCAAGATTAACTATAATCTCTTTCCTCGAAGACAAGTCTTTTCTTTGGATATTCGTTTAGCGAGGTTCACCATACCTCAGAGTTTGAGTTCATTCAAAGGATAAGCTTTTCTTTTCTCTCAGTGTTATCTACGCGGCATGCCTTTGGAATTTAGGTTTCTTCCATATCCCAAATCATGTTCTTAAAAACACTGTCGGCTATGGCCAGCGCGTCGTACCTCCTTTCCCCATAACCCAGTGAATGTATGAGAGTGTCATATTTCCTCGTCACATCTTTCATAATCCAAATCTGTTTATTTTCCCCCTTGCTTCATAAAATTTCTCTGACCAGTATCCGACCTCATAGGGATACTCCGTCGTATATAAATTTATCCTAGAAGTTGGTTGACTTATTAGCACAAAAAGTTTGCGCCCCGATCAAAATTCACCTCCTCCAGCAAGCCTTTTTTACTCATAATTGCTTGGATGTGAAAAACCTGCACCGGCAATTTAGGCGTGATAAAAGCAGCATTAGTCTTAAGATGAGTTTGATGAATAAAAACCTGGACGACTGTTTTAAGTGAACCACGTAGAGTATCAAAAGAAAACTGGTTGTATTAATTCAAGAAAATTGGAAAAAAAATTGTTACATTGAATCCAAAGATTAAACAAGAAGAACTTCATGTATTTCTGACAACGATGATTTCCCAAATCTGAGCCGTTCACTTAAGCTGTACACCCTTAAAGGTCTGGATAATTTTTTTCCAAACAATTATACAAGGTAAACAACAAAATGGCACGAAAGTCGAGAAGCCTAAAATTTCCATTTTTTGTAAAGGTCTGGTTTGATACAATCGGACTTTTTTTTTTCTCAAAATTGAAAACGGCATTGAAAGGTCAACATTATTATTATTAATATTATTTTATTTATTTTATTTTTTTCTTGCTGAAGTTGAAATTACTGGAAGCAGTTACATAAAAAGCAAACTAGAAACAAAGATTGGACATTTTGGATAGTGTGAGGTAATCGATACTACCACCCCAACACTTTTGGTAGTGAATGTATCGAACATCTGCAGAAGTGAAATCGACGGGGTAGGGGGTGCACATAGTGTAATAGTTACCGTCGTAGGAAATGGATACGGCAACCCGAGTTCGAACCTGGATGAGGCTGTTTGCATTTTACATAGACCTAATACCATTGGGGAGCTTATAAACCCAATTATTCTCCCTGCAGCTATGGGTAAATAGAAGCGTAGACTGGGGTTTTTAACTTTGATATAGCAAGTGATCTAGGGGAAAGAAAACTTTCAATTCAAACTCCGCTTAAAAATTGACCTTGTACCTCATCATGTTGGTGTTAAGGGTTTTGGTAAATATATAAAATTGACAGGTTAGAGATTAAAAAATCATAATCCCCGAGAAAAAGTTTTGTAACATTGAAAGTAAATGACACCAGTGTGAGAACATATAAGCATTCAGAAGAAAGTAGAGCTGACAACGTGCAAAATCACTCCCATTAAGCTCGTTGTAACAAGATATTCTTAATTTAGCAGTGATCAATCATCCTCAATATATATATATATATATATATATATATACATATATAAGAGATGTGAATTAAAAGCAAGATATAGACATAAGGCTAAATTTAAACTATTGACTGATTATCTTAAAAAAAGTTGTCCCTAAAAAAACATAGAAATAAATTGAGAAATAAGCTTAATGAACTAAAATAAAATAAAAATAAAAAATTGAAAAAACGTATCTGATATACGTACACGAAAAAAAAAGTAACTAAGGAAATAGACTCGAAATTAATATAAGTATTCATATTTACCTTACAAAAAAAGTTATTATATAAACAAAATATCAAAAATTTAATCATCGAACTTAACAAAAAAAAAAGAAAATAAATAAAATAAATAAAAAATTAAATTACCATAATTCCAACCGACGGTAAAATTAGAAAAATAAAAATAAATAAAACAAATAAACAAATAAAGAAACCGAAGTAAAAAAAACGAGGAGATAACTCTTCACCCCTCTTCCTCCCTCCCCCCGTGTCTATTCTGATTTATTTCATCCATAAGATCTGAAGAAGTCCTGTTATATTTTTCTTCGTGTTTTTGGTTTACATAAGAAACACAAAACAGGATGGAAATAAATTTATAATCATAAAGTAACCGGTCTTTGGTCTTTTTCTTTAAAGAATATATATATATATATATATATATATATATATATATATAACCGATTTCGTGACTAGGTCCCTTTTTCTCTTTTGGTGGCTAGATTGCGAGGATATAAATGTTTTTTTTTTGTGAGCAGAGAACGAGTAAGGAATCAAATATACGACAAGAGTTCTGTTCCTAGAAGAACGAAGGAGGTTAAAACATGGTGTCCGTAATCCAATTCTCTTTGCTTTTACAGCCTCAGACAGAGTATAAAAAAAAACATCCTAACGCCGAAAATCGTCATGTTTATTTTTCCTCCACAGCTCAGGAATAGATATCGCTATCATGGCTTTCATCGGTAACAACGCAAAATCTGAGAAAGTAAAAATCACGTGTGCGTTCGTTCATTGTCTACTGGCATTCACGTGAGAGATTGTGATAGATTTAAAGAGTCTCTTGCTACCGCTATTAAGAAGTGTTCTAAGGAGTTACTGAGAATGATGCTCAGATATACTTTAAATTTTAAAAGCGTCCTTTATAGGTTTTCAAAAAAAATGCAATTTGTTTTCCCATTTCTATAAACGACGAATGATACCTCAGCAAAAAGGCCGTCCTGTTCATATTAAAAATCGAGTTACAAACGTGGGAATCAAACATTAATGCATTTTTGCTGATTTTTCTTTTTTTTTTTTTTTTTGATACAGGAAGAAAGTGTCAGCAAGACGCTTCCAAGATTTTACGATGATGCTTTTCACATAATTGTGATTATGACTGAAAGAAAAAAAAAACTTGTTTTTGAAGAGAAATATATTCATTTCATTTTAGTATCAGTGTCATGATTCTTTCTGGTTAAGTAAATTATCTAATCACCAAGTTATTTGGGGTTGTAAAATACACCAACTGAATCTTTCCTGAGCAGTAATACCCCTCCAACGAAGCCACCTGTTGGCCTTTGATGGTGACCCAAAATATTTAATCCTGGTGATAGAGCAATCTTTTACTCAGCAGCCGAGTGGTCAAGTGATTTGCAAAACATCACATCAGCCATTACTGGCGTAGACGGCTGGCCAGACAGGTCCAATCAGCTCATTAATCTGCAACTATATGTTCAGTTCAGACCATGTTCTTTTACTTTCACTTACTGCAATCCCCTAACATTTTTATTATTGATATTAGAAGGCAAAAGCTAAGGGTCAATTGCATTGAAAGAATAAAACCATGACCACGGTTAAATTGTACGGCAACTAGAATTGTCAACTGAAACTCTGATATTGGCCGGAGATCAAAATCTTACTCCCAATTCATGTATATCTCCATTTCAACTAAAGTGAATGGGTTCTCCTACAGTAAATTCTCAACTCAAAATGGACTCCGTGGTGTTTAGAGGACCATGAAACCAACAAAGAACAAACACGACGTCTGGCTTCTTCAAATAAACAAAGAAATCGAAATCAAAATCTGAGAATTTCGCTGCATACTTCCCAAGATTAATTGCACTTGAATCTTTTAAAAAAAATTCTTGCCCACCAAAATTATTTCTTTCTTAATAGCGATTGTTATTTAAAGACAAATAACCCCTTGGACTGAAAAAAAGAAATGGCAATTTGCTTGTGGTTGTAGACAGACATGAATACCGAAGTTATTCCCAAAATGAAGACTTTTCATACGACAAATTTCAAGGTGTATCCACGTGAGAGTTTGAACAGCTTTAGAAGAGTTATTAGGTGTGGAGAGCTGTCCTAGGCTACATTAGAAGAAATAGAAGCAATATTTGGAAATGATTGGGTCAGAGACTACAACCAACTAACCATTGGAAAGGGTAAAGAGGAAATCAGATGCATAAATACATTCTGACATTTAATCAACCCAAAATACCTGAAAAAGAGAAATCGGACATTCCCTCAGGAAAGTGGAACAATACATTGCAGTACCCTTGAGATACTTTAAATGTCAAAGATATGACAACCACATGGATAATTAGATCTGACGTCAGACATATGAAAAATGTTGGGAGAAAGACCAAGACCATTCAGAGAACGACTGACCAAATATAAATAAACAAACAAATTGTCAAGAAAACCATCCTGCTTTCTCATGATCATGACATATACAAAAGAAAGAGGGTTATACTTGAGTTGAATCAAATGGAAAGTAACTTTTTGAAGTTTAGAGGATAGCTGGGTCTGACATGGAAGAGAACACTTACAACTCGGTAGCACGGAAGGTGAACCCAATTAGGAACAGCAATCATCCAGAAAATTACTAGGCTCTCGTCGAGAAACCAATCCAGTTGGAACCAAATAATTGGTGAAAGTTTCAGAAGCATATGAAAAACCTACACTCAGCCAAAATTAATAAAACAAATGCACAGACTAAACGAAAAGAAGACACTACCAAAAGAAATCCAATGATATAATCAAAGAAAAAACATACACAAAATCTACCGCTCAACACAAACAACTTCTCCAAAAAATATAAAATCTCCGACAAAACAATGGTCACATAGATCTCTAATCCGTTCACCGTTCTTTGATAGACAGAATGAAAAAAACTTGTTTTCCAAAAAGACAGAACCATACAAACAAAAACCAAAAGCTCTTATTGACCAATCAAAAAAAAAAAATCAAATCTACACCAACTTAGATAAAGAAAGACCAAGAAGCGAATTCAAATTACCTTTAGCCAAACTCTATTGAGGCCCGTCGATATGAAGAATAAAATCACCAAAAAGAATTAATAAATAATGCAATTCTCTCTCTCTCTTTCTCTCTCTTTCTTTCTCTCTCTCTCTCACTCTCTCTCTCTCTCTATATAGATATATGTAACTGATATTTCTTTTATGGTGATGGAAAAAATTAAGATAAAATATCAATACAATACTTGAAACCACTCAACTGTATACAAACAAATGAACTCTAACCAGTTAAAAAAGTTACTAAAAACATTCTCTTCTAAAATTATACATTTAAATGAGGTCTGGCATTAAAGAATATTTATGTGCCATTAAAACAAATAACAAATAACCTAACGAATATTGAATCCAATTATCAGTGTTCAATAGCAATTATTGAAACCGTTTAAAAGTGGGCCAAGAAATAAACTCTGATTCGTTTAAAAAATGATTCCTTCAAAGTATTTTGTTTAAAAAAATCAAATTTAAAATGGTGAAGAAGGATCTGGCACTAAATAACCTACAAGAATTGATGTCACAAAACCCAATTTAGTTTACAAAAATCAAACAATTTAGACTGTCATTTTATCAAATATTTGTCTGTATTTTATAGTGATAAACATTAGTACGTAGGAAAGGTTGAGTGTTTAAATCGTGGCAAAAAGTGTTTGAGGAAAGGAAGAAAGAAATAGATTAGCTGAACTAGTTATGCACATTTTAAACGAGAAGCTAAGCGTCGCCCGGAAATTTTCCTTTTTCGTCTCACCCTACCAATCATCTCTACTAATTTTATATACTTGCTGCATCAGAAAAGGTAATACCGCTTGATTCCGGTCGCAGAAAAAAAAAACTTTGGTAAAAAATACTTTTATGTTTTCTTTTTCTAAGGAGTTTTACAAAAAAAAACGTTGCGTAGCTTTGCCCAGTAAATGTCAGAGAAGAGACACTCATTCTTTTTTAAGTTTTTGACCCCCATTCAATGAAGTCTTGATTTCACCTGTCTCAATAAAATCGATTTTACTCTTTCGATGTTTGTCCTACCTGACAAAAAATAGTATCTCTCGACTTCCACGTAACTGCCTCTAGCTAATGAATGAACGAACACGCAATCCACAACCTTACTTCGGCAATTATATCTTTCGACTTGTCACCTGTCAATTATGCCTTGGCAAATCTGCGACATATCTATCATCCAGAGTTCTGACGTTAGTGACTGTTATAGACACTAACGTCGTTGAAAATGGACTAAGTAAAATAAGTTATATCTTGAATTAGGCTTTTAACATTTCACTTCACGCTAAAACTCTCGGGAAAGGATGTCTTTTCACACAACTCTGGGTAAATAGTTGGGCATGCTATGTACGAGGATCCTTAAATAAGTTTCCAGACTTTTTTCGTATGTGCACTTTTATTGACAGTATACACATGAACCTCAAGTCCCCTTCGAAGTAATCTCCTTCGGCTGCAATGCACTTGTTCTACCGTTCCAACAACTTCTGGAAAAGCCCATGGAAGTCATCTTGTGTGAGCGTGTCAAGGACCTTCGTCACAGCCTCTTTCATCTACTCAATTGTCTCATAACGACAGCCTCTAAGCTTAGGGAATAACTAAAAGTCACAGTGAGCAAGGTCTGGGGGGGGGAACTGTGTTGTTGCCCATCTTGCTCAAATAGTCTGTGAGAAGGATGGAGTTGTGGACTGGAGCATTGCACAGGTGGAAATGCCACTGACCCGATTTGAAGAGTGCTGGCCTCTTCCGCCGGAAACTCTTCCTGAACTCCCTTAAAACCTCAACATAGTAACCCTAACCCTAACGCTTCGGCCAATCATCTCTGGTGTATTGACTTCCATACTCCTCCCACAACACTCATCATCCCTTACAGACTCCGTGCCTTCCTTGAATCTCTTATACAACTCAAAACCTGATGCTCGATTCGTGCAAGATGGTCGAAAAGCAGTGTGAAGCATTCTATTCGTTTCTATGGCATTTTAAAACAGAATTTTATTGCATATCGTTCTTCTAAAGTGTCCTCGCGTCCAGATGGCATTTTTGAAATTCACCAGCTGTGGCAATCAGGCTTTAGTAGGGTATATTCCAATTCCTGCTGTAGCTGTTGATTTGAACTTGAAATCATGAAAATTGACCAATCATCTCATAAGGTGTTTAGCAATAGGATACCAAATTTTCAAGAGTCTACGGCAATTTTAAATGCCTTTAAAAAAAAGTCTAGAGACCTATTGAAGGCACTACGTACTTTAGCCACGTATCGAGAATTGAGCTAAAAGGTATTCAAACAACTGTACTCCGCTTATAATTTAATCCAGTGGCACATTCTATGTCTGGTGGAGGGATAGGGTTAATACAATACTAACTCAGATATATGATAGCTACCGCCTAGTATTTGGTGTCATCGACGAGTTTTCATATTGTATTATGCATTACTTTAGTCTGACCGCGGATATTTGATTTTAATATAGACGTGTATTTTTACACATTATACCAGTTCTTTCAAAATGTAATAAACAGATTAGCTGCTCGTCAAGCAAATAGGAAATTATGCTTATATTATACATTAACGTAAGCCCTCTGCTATTGAAAGAAACAGATATAAATTCAATTTTTACGCCACGTATTGTTGGTTTGAATTCAGAGTTTTCTTCAAGATCAGTTCACTTGGTCTTCTAATTTATTCCTGCTAAGAATGCTTCTCGTTCAGAAAATAAATTACTTACAGCTCAGAAAGTATACTAAATTAAGATCCCAGGAAAAAATGTAATGATCATATATACACAAAGTAGTATACTAATTTAGATTTATTCTTATATAATGGTTTATTGATAAGAACGGCTTCTGTTTGTACATATTCCAACCGTCTGTCAGACACAGGATGTGACACAATATCCAATTTTACATGGAGTAAAGCTAGTTTGAATTGAAAGTTTTTCTTCTGGACCAGTGGCTATATGGTAGCAAAGACCAGACACTGCCTTGTTATTTGCCCATAGCAGGAAGGAAAAGTGATAAATTCATGACTTTTCCAAAGGAATTATCGCCTCAGGGAAGCACTAACAATCACGTTCAGGATTTGATTAGTGTCCTCATGTCTATTTTTAAGATGGTAGCTGTTACGTAATATACCATCTTATTTGTGGCAATGATTATGCATTCTTCAAAAGAATTTAAACTTTGTTTAATTGGGACAAGTTTTTTTGTGTCTCCCAGTATGTGCAAATACTTTCAGAATAACCTAATATGGCTAGCATTCTAATTAATCCAGAGTTGTTTTTTTCCTAAGATTTTGAAAACAATCTGTACAGAGGAAATTATTTCATGTGAAGAAGAAAGTAATGAAGTCTAAAGCAATAGAAAGCGAACAGATTGTCTAACACTAACGCATTACCAGTCAGTCACGAGGCAATTAAATGAAGTTTTAAAGTCAAAATGCAAACGAGAGAAACGAAAATGAAAAAAGAAAATATGTTGACGTTTAGGCAATAAATAAATAAATATATTAAAGAAGTGTTACAAATGTGAGACTCCCCGAAACTTTAGAAAATTACCAGACATAGCACGTGACAACGTGTAACCTATTTAGAAAAAGAATGGATTATCAGTGAAAGAGCTATTAAAAAATAAACAAATGGAATAAGCAAGTAGGTATTTTTCTAATCCTGTAATAGACACAAACAGCTCATATATATATATATATATATATATATATATATATATATATATTTAAGTGTATGTGTATGTGTTGGAGAGGCAAAAAGTATTGAGACTATTTTTTATTGTTTAAATATAAGATCTAAACTAGAAATGAAGACTTGTGCACAACCAATCAACATATCGAATAAAATTTTACCAAAGTTTCAAGACTGCTGACTTTTATTAAGTAGTTTCAATGCTTTTTTTATCAGTAGTCTATGACAAAAGATGGAATGGCAACAGATTAGTACTCATTTGAGTTAACTTCGCGCGATTTTTATCCTAAACTAAACACCAGTCCAGTCGGTTGGGGCTTTAGAATACACTGACTGCTTCTCTGCTGAGGGGTAAGACGTCTGCCTAAAAAGTGTCCTAGATCTGACGCTAAACAATCTGATGCTGAGGTTCCAGTAATAGTGGAGCTTTGGGGAATGCGGAGTACCCATTCATTGCCATCGCTCCCAGATCCAATCTAACCAAAAGTGATAGCACCTGACAGGGTCCTAAATGTATGTCAAATAGGGCTGTTTGACATTAAACTAAGTGCAAACAAATGGCTTATGGTGAATTGTTTGAAAGAGAACTTTCGATCATGTAAGTGTGAATAAACAAATGACTGATTTTTAATTGAGTTCTTTGCGACATAAAGCAATTATTGCGGCTATATAGATTGTTGACTCATGTTTAGAAATCATATATATCTAATACATATGAATAAACCTTATTTGGATTTAAATAACCTACAACGTTTGATATGCCATAATCCGAAACCAAACGTAAACTAAACACACAACACAAAGGTAAGAAAGTGGAAGACATTAAATGCAATACAACTACGCATCTTCATACTACGACAAAAAAGAAATAGATAAAATAAATTTTCCCTGGAGAAAGTGCGTTGAATGTCAGGGACTTTTACATAAAACTATAATATATCTTTCATATCTACCTTGATTTATACAGCTTTAGCCTGAATCCTTCATATTTGTCTGTTTATAGGAATACGTTTGTACTATTTATTGATAAAGATCAAGTATTTATCTCGCCTGTATAAATAAAGAAATACCGGCTCATTAGTCTAGTGGGTAGAGTATTCGCGAATGGTCCGGGAGACCTGGGTTCAATCCCAGGTTGCGTCATACCAAAGACTTTAAAAATGGTACTTGAAACATCCTTACTTAACACTCAGCGATATAAGGTACGTATCAAGGGTAAAGTGGAGCAATCCAAGGAAAGGAGTAGCGCCCTTTCCTACATCTCAGTGTAGTAGCTATTGAAAGGGAGCTTTCTGGTCGCCCTCGACTAAGGTCGCCAACTTTACTTACAATAAATAAAGAAACCAATTGGGTAGGAATTATCGCTTCACTCAATTCAAGAAGGTTTGAGAGTAAAAATTCATTTTCATGTGATGATGACTCTCATTGATTGATGGCTGCAAAACAATAAAAAAAATGATAAAATGGAATTAAGCTGGAGAAAGATATAACAAATAGAACAGAATTTTTCATCTTCGAAAGAAAAATAATTAATTATTTTCTTTAACAGAATAATAGTTCATCTACAATTAAACATAATTTGATTATATGTAATTTTTAAAAATCAGTTACGTACTAAAGAATCATCTTGCTGTCATCATTAGCGGCTGTGGTGTATATTGTATCGTCTAACTCAGTGTTGGGTATTATTTCAGATAGTACGCACACAGACACACACACAGATATTCACATATGTATGCATATATATATATATATATACATGTTTACATGAATATATTTGTATGTACGCATGTATATATATACATGTATATATGCATGTAAATACGCATATATATATATATATATATATATATATATATATATATGTGTGTGTGTGTGTGTGTGTGTGTGTGTGTGTGTGTGTGTGTGGTTCCATACAATTTGTATCACAGTAACGCATATTTTTTTTTTATCACTGGAACTCAACAGGCAATTAAGAACTGAATTTAAATGTTTGTCATAACTTTCTTTATACATTTTTGAAAAAAAATGAAATTATAATAAGGTTTCAAACCATTCACGAACTAAATTTGACATTTTTAAATAAAATGTTCAATGTGAACAAAAACAAATTCCTAACATAAAAGAATTTTGAAATGTGTAAATCCATAGATTCTTTTACCACAAAACCTTTGAAAGATCAATAAAAAATATGAATCAAATCGATACTGCTTTTCCGAAATATTTAACGAAAAAATTATTCTGTAACTGATCACTAATTGTAGAAAGTTAACATTTATTAAAAACCAAAAACAAAAAAAACAAAAAACATCAGGAATTTATTTTTTTTTAACTTGAGGCCTGCATATGATCATATATTTTATATATAAATTTAAATGTAATCTAAAAAGAGAATGAAAAAAAGAAAACATTCATAAAATAAAGTAAAAACTATTTATTTGAATCAATAGGCGAAATCTTTCAACTACAAACAAGGACACATTTTTTAATTCTTAACTTACTCTTCTTACTTTTTATCTCACTTGTGTTCTTCTTTTCTACAAGTGCACACACACACACACACACACACACACACACACACACACACACACACACACACGCGCATATATATATATATATATATATATGTATATGTATATATATATAGTTGAAATAAAACTTCCAGATGATCCGTTAAGGTGAAACTTTAGTAGAAGATTTTCGATTCGCGATTTAAGTTAATTGTTTATATATATATATATATATATATATATATATATATATATATATATATATATATATATATATATTAAGCGCTAATGCCTTAAATATTCACTATTCTGCGATGGATAATTAGTAGTGAGATTGGACTCTTTAACCGTGGGAACACAAACAATTTAGGGGAAGGAAAACTATGAATTAGAGCAGGTTGTTTACCTGAAGTGTGATAGACTCTACATAGCTATTCCCGCTCAAGGCACGAATATAGGCTTTATGACCACACAGTGTTACGTGGGTAGTGAAGTAGTGAATTTAAAAAAAAACAACCTGTATCGACACGTCTGAAGTCTCCTATATATATATATATATATATATATATATATGCCTGAATTCGCTTACTCTGTGTGAAATAGAAGATCAAACACTGCTCAACATTACTTAATGAGACGTGACAGTATCCATTCTCGTTTGAGCGTTGAATTTTACTCGAAAAAAGCTTGCCAATTATTGTTAGGGCCGTGCAACTAGTGTCCAAACTGCTAAAATTGTCGTACACTTTCCGGACAAGCAATAGATAGATATATAGATATATTGATAGAGTACCAGGGAGAGAGAAAGCATGAAGATGGATACTTTGTTTTTTGTACTATGCAATTTCGTTATCATTCAATATTCAATTTTCATTATCTATATCAACAATTTTAATTAATTTTAAAGTTAGCTATATATTCATTCACTTGCAATTGTATTTACTCCGTATAATAGTCAACTTCAGCCAAGGATTGCTAACATCTTCGAGAGCCTGAATTGCAGACATCTTGTAACAGCAAGATCATTTTTTCGACACCAGCCTATAATTGTACCGTTATTGAACACATTAACTATGCGATGCTTTCTAATTCTTGAAGATCTTTCAAGATACTACGTGATATCGCAGTACAAATTGGAAGGTGCTCTATCTATTTTAAAAGAAAATCCTCTCAACTAAACAGACGAATAATCTTTGTCTATTTTCACTTGAAGCACGTAGCATACGTGTGCACATTTTGGGGAAACACTGTAGTTGCTTAAAATGTTAGTATTTTCGTTGAAGATCTCATGCAGACAAACTTGGTCTATGGTATTGAGGTAGGAAAGGTCTTTTTTTTTCTTCAGTTGCTTTTTTACAAGGAATTTTTTTTTTGCATTTTTTTTTTTTATGTCTTATAGCGATCTTACTCGTCGAACAATTCCATACTTGTCTTTTTATTTCTGTCTGTTTAATTGCCTCTTCGACTCAGCTATCTTCTCAAAACTATTTTTCTAATTCCGCTCTTCATTTATTTTTGTATTATTTAAACTCATTTTTTATCTGCTTCTTAATTATTCTTTGTTTAACGGCCTCTTAATATTCTCCGTTAATTTCTATATAATTTTTTGCAAATATTTTTCTTTTACTCTTCTTTCTTTTTTTTGTCTATCTCCTTTTTATTATTTTTTCTGCTTGCTTGTTTTCAAACATTTTTAACAAATTATTTCAAATGCTGCTGCTACTTCTACTTCTTCTTCTTCTGAAAATATTTCATTAATTAAATATTTTTTTCTTAGTGACTAGAAAATTAGAATTTCTACAGTTGTATACAAACCGAATGTTCTGGACTGCCATGAATAATTTCCGTTTTAGTAAAATATGATTTATTCCTAAATAATTTAACAATTAATTAATTTCAGTTAGCAGAATATTTGGCATTCATATTGAATCATCTTTTTCAATTGATCATGTTTCTTATTGATTTCTCTCAAGAAAAGTTTAGGTGGTCTCAGGCTCCACAAGATTTCCACAAATATTTTTGCTGGATTTTCTTGAGAACGTTTTTGTCATTCAGAGCATTTTCTAGAGAAAGAAAAAGAAGAAAATTTCTTGGTGCAATGTCTGGCAAATATGGGGGTAGGAGTTGGACAGAACAGCCAAAATCCAATATTTTCCCTACGTCATTCTTGCTGAATGTGTCCTTGCATTATCATGAAGAAGCATAATGTTTCTTTTACTGACAAATGCAGGCGTTTTCTTTGAAAGTTTTCATGCTCATGTTGCAGGTTTTCAGACTCTATATGCATTGAGAGCCTGAATGTCTTTCAGACCTCAAAATGAATAATACACACTTCATAGGTTTCTTCTATAAAACTCCTTGTCGATCCACTGCTTTTTCGGTTGAACGTTATCATCAACGATCCATTTTTCGTCATCTGTAGTGATAATCTTCAGAAATTGCTTATTTCTCAACCTTGAAAGAAGACTTTTCAATATGGATAGGTGATTTTTCTTATTCTTTTAAGAGTATGATGAAACAAAGTGTCAAGCTCGCTCACTTTTCCTATCTTTTTCAAGTGTCGACAGATTGGGATATGTTGCAGTCAAGTTCTAATTTTCGAGTACTTTTGTGCTGATTGGATTGCCATAATTTTCTCAAGGCATCTTGATGAGCATCCAAGTCTGTGTTCATCTCTCATTGACGTATCGTCAGAACAAAACTTTAAAAACTAAGTTCATATTTAGCGGTTAGTAATGATACATTGGCTATAGACACTAGACATTTTCTCAGCTAATTTTTTTTAGCGTTTTTTAAATCTTTAAGCTAGAACCACATAACATGTCAAAAAGGCACTTTCCGTTCGTCCATTTTAGGGGCGTCAGATCAAAGATTAAATTATGATTCACTGTTTTTCACTGGTGAATAACGAATAACCAATGACTGAACTCTTTAATCAAATGATTACCGGTTTGGTTTAAAACATTGGATGTTTGAAATATATTGAAAACGTACTTTTAAAAAGCAAAAATTATGTATGAATAAACACAATAATAATGGTTTTGGTTGGTTAGTTATTTTACGGCATCTGAAACATTGTTGGGCAATTAAAAGTTGAGTCAGTATTTTCTCAGTGCATGTATATGATATTTTGTAAGGTATTATAGTTTCATGTTTCTATTTTTAATACATATATTTTAATAAGAGTTATGATTTTTCAAGCATTCCTATCAAATATTCATGATTTACAAACAGACGTATTTGAACTTAATATGTACAGTTACTCCTGAGAAAACCTGAGATTAATGGCAAAGAAGATATGACACCCTACTCCTCACATTTCAAGACTGGAGTTTCACAGTTTGTGTCCAAAATCATTTGAGAGCAACCAACTTGTAAGAGAATTTTTTAATGGAGACCGCGTAAAATCAAACGTGTTATATATATATATATATATATATATATATATATATATATAAAGTGGTGATCTCCACACTAAATGGTAGTTCTTTGAAACAAGTGGACAAGTCACCTACCTAGGAAGCAGTGTCTCATCGACCGAGACAGATATCAATACGAGACTATCATAGGCATGGGCAGCTATCGACAGACTATCGCTCATATGGAAGTCAGACCAGACCGATAAAATATAACGCAGTATTTTTCAAGCAGCGGTCGTGTCCATACTGCTTTATTGACACAGTACATGGAAGCTAACTAAAGGTATGGTGAAAAATTTCGACGGCAATTACACAAGAATGCTACGAGCAATATTGAACATGTCCTGGAGGCAGCACCCCACAGAGCAGCAGCTGTACGGCCACCTAACACCTATCACAAAAACTATCAAAATTAGACGAACCAGACGTGCGAGATACTGCTGGAGAAGTAGAGGTGAACTCATAAGTGACATACCTCTGTGAACCCCTTCACATGGACGAGCAAAGGTAGGACGACCTGCTAAAACCTATATACAACAGCTCTGTTTCGATTCGGGATATAACCTTGAAGACCTACCTAGAGCGATGGACGATATAGACGGGCGGCGGGAGCCGGTCAGGGAGATCTCTGCTGGTTGCGCAATATATATATATATATATATATATATACTTTAGTTTCTTGGTCAACAATAGAGACCCCTTAATTAAAAAGTATAATATAGAAGGACATTATTTGTTGTATTTGACAATATTTTGAAATAAATGAGAGATGAAAAATATATTTAAAAAATGTGTAGTGAATATGTGAGATATTTGATTCTTGACAGGCCGCATTAAGTTGAGTGGATATCCAAACGGGATATGCACCTCTACCTTAATGTAAACAAAAGACAGCAGAAATGCCCGGTGATTCTGCTGGGTGACGTGTTGTAAGGAAGAATGACCACGAAGTGCGTGAGGGTCCGGAAAAATATAACGACTGAAAATTTCGACCCTAAGAAGAGAGTAGAAGGGGGATGGTAGAAAAGTGACAAGGTGTTACGCCGGTCTAGGCGCTCGCCTTGTACCGGGCGGCCAAGAGCTGACAGGTAGAGAAACGTCTGAAATGTACAGGATCGCTAAAGTCGAAAACGGGCTTGATCCCAGAAGCAAGTAGGGGAGCTTAGCGAAGGCTCCTATTAAAAAAAAACAACATTGAGGCTAGACAGATTAAATATTTGAGATAATGCAGAGAAGTGTGAAGAAAACCCGAAACGAATATGATTCTAGAAGGACAAAAAATGGTAGCCTTGCTTAATGCCCGTTGTTGAAAAGATATAGAAGATAAGAAGATTAGTTGTTTTAAAGTGGTACCGTATCAGTCTCGTGAAAGCAGACGGAAGAAGAAAGATTTTCTCACTGAAGATTTCACCCATATCCTCCTCTCTCTCTATCTCTCCCCCCCTTTTTTTCTCTCTGTATATCTTAGCTGTTCTTGACTCACTCCTCACCCAACTATGTCGACTATTGCGTCATAAAAGAAAAGAAGATAATATCTTAATACAATTAAGAGTTGTCACTTCATTCCCGGTACACAACAAATAGTTTAAATACATACGATATTACTATCACGAAAAAAAGGTGGACAATCCACATGAGACATAGACAATCAATCATGATCATTAGATGAACAGTATTCAAGATTATATATAATTATATCAGAGAGAGAGAGAGAGAGGGAGACAGAGAGAGAGAGAGAGAGTGTTGGGTCAGCCAGATGGGACTTTAGAATACACCGACTGCATCTCTGCAAACTTTTAACACCCCACAACGCGTGTTCTGGATATGACACTAAAGAATCTGATGAGTTTCCTTTCGTGCTAGAGCTTTGGGGAATGCGGAATATCCCTTCATTGCCATCACTCCCAGGTCCACTCTGGCCTGGAGTGGTAGCTTTTAATAGGGTCCTATCTGTGGATCAAATAGAACTAAACTCTGTACTTATACTAAATTGAATTTCTTGAAATAGAACCGTTTTGACATTTAATTCTGTAAACAAAAAACTGTACTTACGCTAAACTGAATTGTTTGAAAAAGAAAAGTTTATATGTATAAAAATGGATTTGGCATTAAATAACCTACAAAACAAATCAACCCAATAGAGCGTCCTATTCTGGGCCAAGGGCACTTATACTGTAGTCGAAATATTTGTGATACTGTAAGTGCTGTTCCTGGGTGATTATAACAAAATACATTTATTCATATGAGTGTAAATGCAAGGTTATATAATTAAGGAGGGATCTTTTTATATCAATCATTTTTCATTAATTTTATTTTATCATTCAGTTTGGTTGGGCTTTGAACTATTCGGGTTAAGAGTTCAGGTGCATAGCATAGAGTAAAGTTTACGCTCGCTCGTAAAGGATGACAATTACCATTTGTCATAATAAACACCCGAACAGGAAATGGGACAAGAGTGTGGATGACGTCATGCCCAGAAGAGATGGGCTGAGAATTTGAGGATTTTGAAAAACACGGCAGTTGAGAATTTGAGATTGGACCATGCAGGCAGACAATTGAGTTTCTGCCATTGGGGCAGAGAATTGAGTTCTCTGCCATTAGGTTGAGCTTTCTACCGTTGCGGCGGTGGTTAAGTTTTTCGGGTCCCGACCAGCGAAGATGAATTGAGATCTAAAACACCACGAGATGTGCCGAACGTTGGGGGTGTTGTTAGCATAGTATCAATACGAAAGAATTTTAAGAATTGAGTCTCTCTCTTCGTGTCGAAGAACCGAAGTCAGAAGTTAATAAATATGTTCGTACCTGGACAAAAGAGTCCGCCTGTTTCCGTCTGTGATTTGTTTTCGCCTGTATTTGCCTGTGTTTGTATATGTTCCGTTGGATTGATAACATGATTACAGTTCTGAGTATACAACGGATGTCCATATGATAATGTATGCGTATAGGGGTTCTATAAATGGATGTACATGCATGTGCATCAGTGCATATCTGTATGGGTGTGTATGGACGAGGGTAATTTATATGTATGTACATAAATGCGTGTATATAGTAGTATCAAGCGAGTAGCTAAAGTTAGGGCCGTTGGCAAATTTTAATAGATGATAAAACACCAGGACTTTGGGATGGGGATGAAAAGGTTAGTTTTTTTACCCATTATAACTCAATGTTCTCGTTTAAGGACGGTAAATATAGATTTAAAAAAGTTCAATAAATAATGACATTTTGTTTAAATCAATGTTTTCTGTTCGTTAATAATCTTTTCATATTTGCAGTAATAAAGGCTAAAGAGACGTTTCCGTTTGTTTATTGTCTATTTTTATGTGTTTTCTTTATACTTTCAAAATAAATCAGAAAATTGAGAATTTGGGTTATAATGGGTTAAGAACACTGCTAAAAAAAACATTCGTCACGAATACGATCAGAAGTCAGTAAACATTGATATAATTTTTGTTGGTACTTTTCTTCTCGGAGGTTCAGGTAGGAGAGCTGCTTTTTTTTTTCTCCAGAAAACGAGACACCAATTATTCAAGGGAGCAATCAGAAGTGATGGCTAGGCGGTCTTTTCGACTGTGATTACTGACCCCTCAATAATTTTAGCAGTTCAAGCAAAGTGCCTCACTCATACTTGCGCATTTCCTATAGGATACATTCGAAGATTGAATGAAGAAACAAGATTATTCTCGAGACAATTTCTTCTTTTTTCTTTATGGAGATGTTTGTATGAAGTTTCAACTAATACCTCCGACCGACTAATATTTTCTAAAAAAAAGAATCAACGTGGATAGAGGTTGTCGAATTGGTGAAAATGAGCGCGTTCCGGACGAGAATATTACAAATGGTACCGTAAGCAAATTACAGAACATGATGTGGTGAAAATATCAAGCAAAAAAATAATCTAGTCCACTTGGAAGAACTAAAAAAGGGTCTTGTATCGAAAGGTGGAACCTATCAGACGGATATACGCGGCAAAAGACAATGGCAGTTTCAGAAAGAGAGAAAGAGAGAGAGAGAGGAATAATATCACACAAGCACACACATTCAGAAATAATCTATATATATATGACGTTGCTGGGCACCTCTGGTGGTGTAACGGTTAGCAAGCTAGACTAGCAAAGCTACACGAGTGAGTTCGAGTATCATTAGGCGCTCCATTCAATCGTCCTTGTGCCACATCGAAGCAAAGAGCTTTGTGAATTACTATATGACGTTGTTTCAAAAAGTTCGAAACCTTACCTACAAAGAACACATACCTGGATATTTTTGTTGTGGCAATACACTACCGCTTCTTATGTGCGGTTGAGGTTCATCTAAAAGGGAAAGATGTAAGATAAATCTAAAACAACCTGCGTAGCAATCTGTCTGTGGATGACAATATATACGCTCCCCCACAGGGATGGAGCACTCTGGTGAAGGAATTTGCGACTGACACTCGCATAATGCAAAGCTCTTCGAACGAATTGAGCACTCTGGTATCCGGTAAGGCAAAAAATGTAAACAAAACGAAAGCTACTACATAATGCCTTATAATTCTCGAGCTGACGTGGTTTACTTGTTGGCTGAACGGTATGATACAAAGTCGAACGTAAAGTTGGGCAGTTTCCGATCCCAGCTTCAAGAGTCGTACGTGTCTAGCCACACTGAAGCGTCGTGATACCACGAAACAGTCTGTCTGTGGATGACAATATATATATATATATATATACCTTTAAGAAAAACAAAATCCGGTCACTTTAGGATGATGAATTTATTTCCATCTTGCTATGGGTGTCGAGGATGGAAATAAATCTATAATCCCAAAGTGCCAGGATTTTGTTTTCCTTAAAGGAATTGTTGTTTTTTTCTAATGTCAGTTACATTGAGCTCTTTATCAGGAAGATTTAAATGTTCGAAGTTTGAATAATTTAATTGTCCTGACGGAATTATTCCCGACTCCGGTTTGACTGGACTGAGGAATTTATATATATATATATATATATATATATATATACGCATAAAAGAGTAAGGATGCTAATATATATTTTAACTTTTGATTTTCTGCTCTACTTGATATAATTGCTACTTAATATATTTAGCAACGTACCTAAATAGATCATTTTATTCATATCCAAATGAAATGTGTTCACTATTCATGAAGAGATCAACATGAATATATTTTGACCATACAAATATATATTTGAAAAATACGGTACTCAACTAACACACAAAAGCTAATTTAGAAAACTATAGAAACTTAAATGGGTATTATATTCACTGGGTGCCTTTTACGTATATGCTTATGTCGTTATTAGATACATTTATCCTCAGGAGCAATGGTTTTGTTCAAAAAGTTACTTTTCCTACTATAAGTCCCGAAATGTATCCAATATTTAATTAATAACCTAGAAGTGTATCTTTATGCCTGATTAAGCTAGGGCACTCGTCGTGTTAATTAGCTATCTAAGTATACAATTAAGATGATGATTCCTTGAACATGAGTACTTGTGTCATACGAAGATAAATTTATTAAATATCAAAAAGCATCGAGGCTGAACACCGAGTAGCCGTTTATTTTCTTAAACCATCAGCATCATTCTAATATCGACCATTACTGTTTGTCCATTTCAGTATTGAATTAGATATTAACAAGTATCCTAGGGAAAGTGATCTTATTTTTTAATCAACTTAGTTAATGATGCAGACATTCATGGCTCAATGATTAACTTCTAAGGAAGAGCATCGGCTACCCAGATTCAAATCCTGAACAATGCTGTCAGCATTCCATATATTCCTGCAAAGGTTATTTTCCCTCAAGCAATGAATAAATTTTAGGGTATACTGTGCACTTTAAACTTGCAATGGAAACCTGTCTAAGAGAAAGAAAACTATGAATTCCAGTCAGCTGAACACGTGGAAGGGGATGTGCTCCTCCAGGCTATTCAAGTTCAATATACGCTAAATAGTAGTGCTCCCATTATCAAACCGAGTTACGGGACTAGTCAGTGAAGAATATCAAGTGGTAAAATCCCCTCAGAATGTATTATGTTTGTCGTGTTAGAACGATGCACATATGGTATCTCTTTTTGTTTACTCTTGTTTATCTTGAAATGCTCGTGTGCTAGTGATCCGATTATTTTCAGAATAATTCACTCATCATCATCGGTAACTAAGACTTCTTTGTTCTCGCGATTTATTTAAGGGGATGAATCAGCATCCTTGAAACATTTAAGCCAGTATTTAGAACTGCTAACAGATACTGTTTCATCGTCTTTTTTGAATTGAGGCATTATTTATGATAATGCCTTAAAAGTTCCTGGATAACAATCCTTATTAGTCGCTGTTAAAATATCTAGAAAAAAGATACAACTGAATTGCCACAAACCTGCAATAATAGATTAATTGAAATAGATTTCAACTAGCAATAACCACGCCTCGGAAAATCCTCATTAGCTATGGTATCGCCTCTGCGCAAGTGCACACCAAACCAACTGAAACGATTTGTGAAGTTTGCAATTCCATCTGTTCACGTTATCAGCAGTGACTTAAACGGAATTGTCATTAGATTGAACACCTGCAATAAATATTATTTACTTTTATTTTAATTTGGCTGATTAAACTTTAATATATAATATTATACATTGCATTTATAAATGAAAGTAGGTACACATGTTTGGGACACTATATATATATATATAAAACAAAAATTGTGTGCGATGAATACACTTGATACAGTAAAGATGAAAACATGAAATAGATAAAAATTAGGATGCCGCATAGCTTTGAGTTTCATGTATTACTTCAATCATGGGACAAAACACTCCCGGATTTCCTGTCAAATAATTGTTTAGTCTGACCGTTTTTGTTTTATGGCATATCAACCTTTTTATGAAAATAGTTCTATTTCAAACAATTCAGTTTTGGATGAGTATGGGGTTTAAATGTAAGTACAATTTAATTGTGAAAAACATTTCTTTTTCAAGTTATTCAGTTTATTCAAGCTGTTCTAATTCAGCTAATTCAGTTTAGAATAAGTACAGATTTTGTTTACACACTGTTAATTGTCAAAACAGTTCTATGTTAAACAATTCAGTTTAATGTAAATACAGTTGCAATGTAAAAGAAATTCCATTTCAAATTATTGAGTTTAGTATAAGCACGAAGTTTAAATGTAAGTACGGTTTAATTTTCAAAAACATTTCTATTTCAAGCTATTCAGTTTAGGCAAACAATTCAGTTTAGCATAAGTATGCCGTTAGTTCTATTCTACCCATAGATAGGCGCTACCACGCCGGGTCAGAATGGACCTGGGAGCAATGACGATGAAGGGGTGCTCCGCATTCCCCAAAGCCCCAGCTTCACTGGAACCTCACCATCAAATTGTTTAATGTCACATCCAAGAAACTCGTGGGTGGGGTCTTACCCCACGGCAGAGGTGCAGTCGGTGTATTCTACAGCCCCAGCCGACTGGGCAATACAGATATTTAAATGTAAAAACTGTTGTATTTTAGATAATTCAGTTAAGCATAAAAACACAGTTTAAATGTCTAAACAGTTCTATTTTAAACAATTCAGTTTAGTATAAATACGCAGGTTAAATGTAAAAATCAGCATAGAGAAGGATGCACGGTTTAGTTCTATTTAACCCATAGATAACATCCTTATCAGGTGCTACCATTCAGGGCCAGAATGGACCTGGGAACGATGGCAATAAAGGGGTACTCCAGATTTCCCAAAGCTCTAGCATTACTGTAAACTCACCCTCAGATTTTTTAGTGTCATATCCAGGACACTCGTTGTGGGGGTCTTATCTCTCTGCAGAGACTGGGCAAGTCTAATAATTATGGTAACACTTCAAACCAGGGTAATGTAATTTGTGTGTGTGTATATATATATATATATATATATATATATATATATATATATATATATATATATATCAAACAACTACAGACACTGATTATAATCTTTGGAGTATGGCTGACTTATAGAAAAAAACATTTCCTCTTAAACGGTTACACTCTTAACATAAACGTATTAGGCCCTATTACAGCAATGATAAAAACACTCGAAGATACGAGATGCATATGATACATTTTTTCGTATGGGAATTGAATATTGTCATAGACTCTTGAATATTCACTATGTTATTGCTATACATCTTATAAGACGACTGGCCAAATAGTATGATTTCAGGTTCAAATGAACAGCTACACCAGGGATTGGAATACATCCTACTAAAGCCTGATTGATTCAGCTGGTGAATTTCAAAAATGCAATCTGACACTTGAGAAGAAGGATAAGCAATAAAATTCTGTTTTAAACTTGGAAAAAATGCCATAGAAACGTATGGAATGCTTCAAACCGCTTTTAGATCATCTTGCATGAATCGAGCATCAGTTTTTGAGTGGCATATGAGATTCAAGGAAGGCAAGGAGTCTTTGAGGGATGATGAGAGGTGTTTGAGAAGTAAGAAAGTCAATACACCAGAGTTGATTGACCAAAAGGTTAGGGTTATTATGTTGAGATTTTAAGGGAGTTCAGGGAGAGATTCAGTCGGAAGAGGCCAGCACTCTTCAAATCGGGTCAGTGGCATCTCCACCAGGACAATGCACCAGTCCACAACTCCATCCTTGTCACAGACTATTTGACCAAGATGAGCATCAAGACAGTTTCTCACCCTCCCGATAGTCCAGACATTCCTCCCTGTGACTTTTAGTTATTCCCTAAGCTTAGAGGCTGTCGTTATGAGAGAATTGAGGAGAAGAAAGTGGCTATGACGAAGGTCATTGACACGCTCACACAAGAAGACTTCCATGGGGCCTTCAAGAAGTTGTTGGAACGGTAGAACAAGTGCATTGCAGCCGGGGGAGATTACTTCGAAGGCGACTAGAGTTTCATGTGTATACTATCAATAAAAGTGCCTATATGAAAAAAGTCTGAAAACTTATTGAATGTACAACGTATATATAATAAACAGAGAATTTAATGAAAATGATTTAAGAAAATCAAACAAAAAACAGTAGAATCATGGAGAATATTTTTATGTCAACATCAAGTAACCTTTGTGTTATATAATTGTGGAAGGATTTTTTTTTTATATTATCCTTTTTCGTTGGTTATATCTTATCTGTCGGTTTAGTTAGGTTTAGAACTATTCGGCTTAGTGCACGGGTAAGGGCACACATTGAGCGCAGGTGATCACGCTCGCGCGGGGAGGATGTGACAATCACAGATGTCATAATAAAAACCCCGGATAGGGAATAGGATTGGGGATGTGAATGATGTCATGCCCGGAAGTGATGGGCAGAGGATTTTGGATGATTTTTGAAAAAAAGCAGTTAGTTGAAATTTGAGGCTGGACGAAGCGAGTTGATTTTCGAATCTGGGCGAGGCCAGGCAAGTTAGGTCTACGAGATACGCTGTGCATTGTTTGGTCAGATGGAACAATCAGCAGAGTAGAAATTGTGTCTCACTCTACTCGAGTCGAAAAGACTAAACTCAAGAAGTCAATAAACGTTTCAGACCTGAACTAAAGAGAGTCGTCAGTGTTTCGGGATTCCTATGCACATGAACGTTGTACGTATCTGTATGTTTCACGTATCCGTATATTTGTATAGTTATATTTTGAATATACAACATTTGGAGAAGAGGTCTGAGAATACTTAGATTTTTTTTCGTTTTATGACGGCTATTTGTGTGGGCCTTGGAAAATTAAACCAAGGGATTTAAGTAGATAAATGTATTTCTAAAATATTAATTAGCGGTTGGAGTTCAATTCCACTAAGAAAAGAATGTGCTGATTTCAAAGATCAACAAACCTTTCAATTCATATAGGGCAGCTGACGCATATACCTATCTCAACGTAGTAGTAGAAGGAAATGTGTGCGGACGTGTGTGCGGACGTGTAGCAGTTAATTTGTGTAAAGGTTAACTGGTGTAAATGATTTCACAACAACTTTCAAATTAACATTGCTAGTTTACGAAGGAGGGACGAATGTATTAACGTGTGCATGCAACAAACGGGAGACTATTAAAGGTCAACCTGTTTTTTAACTTCGAGAAATAATTTTCCTCTAGAGGCAATTATTAGATAAAACAAGAACAACAAGGGTATACTTAGAAATCCAATTATTTTATAAGCTGAATCTAAACATGTTAAGAGTTCTCTCTTTAGAGGGAACGAAATTTCGTAATGCAGTTGTGTGGCATTTGTTCAAGTGTATGGTAACTAAGTTCGATTCGAATATTCTATATTTTCGACTAATGTCTTCTTGTTAAAAAAAAGATTTTTGAAAAAGTTTGCATGCTAATTCCTGAGCTTACTATACCAGTGTAAACTGATTTTCTAGGTAATTCGAATTATCGGTAATCTCTTTCAGTCGTCAAAAAAAGACTAAGTAGTTTTTTTTTTTTTAATGTGAGGGCAGCTTCTTTTATACAGTGAACACTGTGACTTCGGAAACAGCTTGTAGTTCAGTTGACATCTGATTAGTCAAAAAGTAGCTGATAAATCACATGATCTACACTGGACTAAATCGACTTTGCATTAGTTATGAAACATCAGAGTGTTCCTGCCGATGTCTGTAACGAAGTTTCTTGTTTGAAGTTTGATGAAGTCTGTCGAGAGATTGCTCAGTCACATCTAACGTTTTGATCTGTTCACCTTATGTTTATTTTTCTAAATAGTTGTGGTATAGTTCAAGTCGCTTTTGTAGGTTTAGTTAGAACTGGAAAAATGATAAATGCCAGTTGATGAATTCATCACATTTAGGGCGGCCAACCGTCAAAAATGCCAACCAACCGGAACATAAGCATTTGTAAGAACTAGTTGTCTCCTGACTGCCCTTGGAAGTACGAATGCAGAACAAATCAAATATAACATCATTGCTTTAATTATCTGATACTTATCACCAGATCCAAGCTCCTTGATTCTATTATAGTCACTGTACGCATAAGGCACTTAAGCTGAAATTGTGGTCGAGTAAGAATTTTTTTGCGACCTTCATTAAAAATCTCAATTGGATAACCAGCGATTGCTGTATTTACCGATTACAGTTTTTCAGGGTAAACCACTAGATACTTTCACATTCATAGCATCTTACACACTTTTGAGAACGTATCTTGATTTATCACGTATTGCTAAAGCTAAATAATTTCTCCCATCTCGGCGAAGTTTTGCTTACTGCATTCATTCTTTGCCTCACAGTGATAATGATAATGAAGATGACATATTACTCAACTTATAGAGCGTCGGCCACTTTTTAAAAGATTTAATGCGGAATTTTATTATTATACAACATGAACATTGTTATTTTTTTCCTTTTCTATTATAACAGCATCGGTAACTTTTACTCGTGTTTTTATTTCCATGTTTTTTTTCCTTTATGTCAATTGGTCAGAAAGGGGGGGTTGTAAAAACACGTATGTAAATTAACAGGTGACGACACGTGTATTGAAGCGCTTTCTGAGAGGAATTGATAGGTATATATATAGTCGTAGATGTCATCACTTGGTTATTTAATTGTAAAATAGACATGGGTACGTTTATTCTATACCCGATATCATATTAAATGTGTTACCTTAATATTTTGTGATAATGCGTGGTTTTCTCATGTTAACAGTACAGTTAAAGCATAATGGAATTTTGATATTATATATATATATATATATATATATAAAGAATTACAAAGATTTTACTTGGATGTGGAAAGTGGCAATATGATTTAGGCACCCAATGAGATCCAAACACCCTCGTTAAGGTTTGTTAGTCTAGCTTCCTAAACCTTAACCACCGAGGCTCCATATATATATATATATATATATATATATATATATATATGTAAGTGTGCGTGCGCGCGAGCGCGCGTGCGTGTGTGTGTGTGTGTGCAGAGAGATAATAGTTACTTAGCAATTTAGCGCAGAATTAGTACTCATAACTTATGGCAATAATGTAATAGTCACGTGACTCAAAAAAGTATTAAAAAAATAAATTTGTTATTGAAGAATTCAGACGCGTTGTACATTAACTCACCTACATATGCCAATGAACAGAGCAGTAGAAAAACTAAAATAATTCTATTGTTATTTTCTTTAGCTCATTCCGTTACAAAAAGTTTTGTTTTAAAAGCGAGAGACAGGAAAAAACAAATAACACATTCCCCTGATAGAAGTTTATTTTCTGTCTAAGGATTGTTTGTTTTTGTCTTTCAAAATACATAGAAATTTAATAAAAGAATGAACCAAAGAAGGTGACAATAGAATTATATATACAAATATGATTATCTCATATATATATATATATATATATATATATATATATGTTACATAAATTACCTATGAACTTAATGTGTATGTCCCATTCCTTATAAATATCTTGGATACTATTCTGAGGAGGTTTATATACTGATTAAGTCTTCTTTGTCCATCATAATCTGTGAGGACTATCTTATCAACCTATGACTGAGGATGGGATCCGTGAGTGCGCAGATGGCTAATGAGACCAAACTCTGCGCGGAAGAGTCTTGGGCAGTAACTACAAGGAATAGTGGCGACAGAGGCTGATGATGCAGTGCCTTTTCAAAGCCTTCTAACTCAGTTGGTACGTTCTTTCTTACTTCACAGACCTTCCTTCGCTCCACGTTGATTGCTTCATGTCACTTGTCTTTCTCTCGTGTCAAATATTCTAGACTATTAGTCGTGGTACCGAAAGTTTTCATGGAGACATCCAGTGCGTCTTTGATGCACTTTTCTGGCCTCCATAGGGGCGCTTGCCATGAGGCAGTTCACTGTAGTGCTGTTTCTTCGGGAGGAAGTGATCTTTCATGGGGACAACTGGTCCGGCCCCACAAAGCTATGCATCACGATGGTGTAGATGTTGCGAAGAGAAGTCTGAGTTAAAACTTACGTGTCCGGGATGTTTTTGTGTTTTTGCCATGTGATGCTGATTATCTTCCTCAGACAGGTCGTGTGCAAATGGCTTCGCTTCTTTATATGCCGTTGATAAAGAGTCCTCGTTTTGCAGCTATAAAAGAGCATTGTAAGAACAATAGCTCGGTATACCTTGATTGTGGTGATCTCCGAGATCTCTCTCCGATACCACACATTCCTGTTGAGTCGGCCTTAGGCTATACTCACTTTTCGTTACCCTAGCTTCACCTCGTCATCCATGTCGATTGAATTGTAGAGGGTGCTGTCGAGGTAGGTGAACCTTTCTACACCCTCAGTTGTTGTCCCTTGATTGTGATGTTGGGCTCGACGTATAGTTTCTGGGCGCTGACTGGTGCATGACTTCTGTCTTTTTTTGTGCTGATGGTTTGGTTAAAATTGTCACAGGCCATTGAGAACTTGTCAACATTGTTTTGTATGTTGGCTTTGGTAGAAGCGTTGAGGGAACAGTCATCGGTGAACTTAAACATGTTGACGATATCAGTCTTCACCTTGATCTTTACATGAAGCCTTCTGAGGTAGAAGACAGGGCTGTCAGTGTGCGATCGAATGTCAATTCCAATATCTGAGCGACTAAATGCATCAAACAGCATGGCAGAAAACATGATGTTTAAAAGAGTGGGGGCCAAGACACATCCCTGCTTAACTCAATTTGTGACGAGGAAGGCTACGGAGCTTTTTCCGTTGTCTTGCTCTCTTGCATGTTTGCTGCCATGCAATTGTCTAACGATGGTGATGAAATTGTCAGGGCAGCCCTATTTTGTCATGATTCTTCAAAGGCCCTCTCTGCTGACAGTGTCAAATGCCAAGGTCTGATCAATGTTAGTCGAGCAGAGGTCACTGTTCTGTTCCTGATACTTCACTTGCAGCTGTCTTGCAATAAATACCATGTCAACAGTTCAATGTTAATTTCGGAAGCTGCATTGACTGTTCGGTAAGAATCCCTGTTCGAGATGGTTGTTGAGGTGATTCAGAAGAACATTGGCTATGAAACTGAAAGTAAGGAGATTCTGCAGTGATTATCGCGTGCCTGTCGATTCCCTTTTCATTTGTAAATGTGGATTATGGAGGTGTCCTTGAAGTCCTGCGGTACTTGTTCTTTCACCCATTTGAACTGAAAGAGGGTCAGAATTTTACCCGTCAGTGCTGATCAACTCTCCTTATATATTTACACAAGAATTGAGTCAGATCCGGGTGTTTTGCCGCTGGATATTTGACGTATAGCTAACTGAACTTTCCCGAGAGTTGGAGGGAAATCGAGTTACTCGTTCAATCGGACTTGCGGCAGTCGTTTAATGGCCTTGTTGTTGACAGAAGATAGCCAATTTAGAACACTGTCAAAATGCTTAGCCCACCTATTCATGATCTTGTCTGATAAAGAAGTACACCACTAGCAGTGGTTTACCTTCTCCACGCTGCTGGCGAGCATTTCATTTTGTTAATGTTTAAAGATTCCCTTTTTATTTCCACACTTCATTTTGGTTGTTTCACAAACAGTAACCCTTTGTTCCGTAACAATATATATATATATATATATATATATATATATATATTGAAAAGTTTTATGGCATGTCAACCTTTGCATATTATTTAATGCCAAATCCATTTTATACAAACGGTTCTATTTCAAACAATTCACTTTAGCATAAATATACAGTTTAATATTCAAAAAATATTACTATTTCAAGCTATTCTGTTTAGTCAAACTGTTCTAATTAAAACAATTTACTTTAATATAAGTATAGTTTTTAAAACAATTCAGTTTTGAGTTAGAACAGTTTCAATGCCAAAAACAGTTCTATTTCAAAGAATTCAGGTTAACATACAAAAACTGTTCGATTTCAACCAATTCAGTTTAGTATAAGGACGTTGTTTAAATACGAAAACAGTTCTAGTTCATACAACTCGGTTTAGCATATGCACGCAGTTTAAATGTCAAAGCAGTGCTATTCCAAGCTATTCAGTGTATCATAAGTACGCAGTTTAGTTCTATTTGACCCATAGATAGAACCCTATCAGGTGCTACCACTCCGGGCAAGAGTGGATCTTGGTGTGATGGCAATAAACGAGTACATTGCATTTCCGAAAGCTCCAGCATTATTGGAATTTCAACATCAGATTGTTTACTGTCATAGTCAGAAAACTCGTTGACAGGGTCTTACCCCTCCGCAGAGATGCAGTCAGTGTATTCTACAGCCCCAGCTAACAGGGTGAATATATATATATATATATATATATATATAGAATGACATATTAGGAAAAGAATTAGCACGAAAATGGTGCTTGATGCTCTTATCGCATTGCCGTTATAACCCTTTAAATATTAAAATTATGGAGACATTAATTCTGTTAATGAAGTTAAGGCGTTCTTGAAGTAAAAGTACTATCTCCGTATTATGAAGTATATTTTCTGCAATCAGTTAAAGTATCATTGAGTGTGTTTTCTACAGACGCAAGACTGACCAATTTTTTTATATATCCAAAATGAGATGGATGATATTGGTATATAGGTTTGTGACGTCATATGTAGCTATGAGTGTGTTGGGATCATTTTTTTCCGGTATGGATTTAAAATATCTATGTGATTCTTACTATAGCTTTTTATTTTATTTAGGAAAGGTTGTAGGTTGTCATTTAGTTTGATAAGTCTGCTAGTCGGACGTGGCGGACCTGCTACAAAGGGTCTAAATTTGAGGTCACTAGGGTTTTGAGATTTCTATAAATTCGGATTTTTGTGTTTCTACGGCGTTTTTTTTTTATTTGTTTGAACTTGTGAATTTTGGGTAGTCCGTAGAAGTTACAAGTTATGGAGATATAGTTTGTAAAGAAGTCTTTTTCTTTTTTGGTTTGTGATTTGTTGTGTATTTTTTAGAATTTTGTGATTTTTGATATCATATCATTGTCTATGTTTGTATCAATTAATTTGTTGTTGGTTCCATCTTTCAATATTTCTTGGATTTTTGTTTTGCAGTACGTTTTATCTAAGATGACTATGGCGCTTTCCTTGTCTGCTTCTTTTATAATTATGTTTTCATTTTCTTGTATATTATTTAACGCTTGTTTTTTTTGTGAGAGGTTGTTTCTTGTTTTCCTTTTAGGTTATTATTCCATAATTTCTCGAAGAATGTGTTTAGTTCACTATTGTTGTTTTAGTCTGGAAAGAATTTAGTCTTAATCATTTCTAAGGAGTCATCTGTTTCTTTTCTTTTTTTTTTTTTAAATATTTCTATTTGTCTAAATTTCTTTTCAAATTCTATGGGTTTTTTTACGTTCTCCCATGTGGCTTTTTGGAGTAAGGCAACATTTAAGACCCAGTTTGAGTAAGTTTATTTGGTCTTAGATAAGTTTATAATTTTCAGTTTATTGTTACTTTCGTTCTTTATATTCATTCCCTCCAGCGTTTGTTTTGTCTAAATAATGGTTTTTGCTTGTACTACTTAAAAAATAGTAATTTTTGTTTGTACTTTCTATAATATTTTTTCTGTATTGTCGTTTATCGGATGACTCTTATTGTAAATGAGTGGGTTTGTTTAATCTTTTTCTGGGGTTGTATTTTGGCCAGTTTTGTTAAGTTTAGGAGGTATATGCGTGGAGGTTTGGCATATTTTGTTGTGTGAAGGGGTTGTATGCGTTGTTGTTTGGTCCCTTTTCTTGTGTGTTGGGGTTGTATGGGTGGTAGTTTGGCCAATTTTGATGTGTGTAGAGGCTCTATGCGTGGTAGTTTGGCCAATTTTGCTATATGTATGAGGTGTATGCGTAGTAGTTTGGCCAATTTTGTTGTGTGTAGGGATTGTATGTGTGGCAGTTAGGGCAATTTCGTTTTGTGTAGGAGTTGCATCCGTGGTAGTTTGGCCAATTTTGTTGTGTGTAGGGGTTGTATGCGTGGTCGTTTGGCCAATTTTATTGTCTGTAGGGATTGTATGCGTGGTAGTTTGGCCAATTTGGTTGTGTTTTGGGGTTGTATGCGTGGTAGTTTGGCCAATTTTGTCTGTAGGTGTTGTATGCGTGATAGTTTGGCCAATTTTGTTGGGTGTAGAGGCTCTATGCGTGGGAGTTTTGCCAATTTTTGTTGTGTGTTGGGGTTGTATGCGTGATAGTTTGGCCATTTTTATTATCTGATGGGGGTGTATGTGTGGTATTCTGGCCAATTTTGATGTGTGTAGGGGTTATATGCGTAGTTTGGCCAATTTTCTTCTGTGTAGGAGTTGGATGCGTGTTAATTTGAACAGTTATGTTGCATGTAGGGGTTTTATGCGTGGTAATTTGGCCAATTTCTTTGTGTTTAGTGGTTGTATGCGTGGTAGTTTTGCCAGTTTTGTTGTGTGTAGGGGTTGTATGCGTGGTAGTTTTGCCAGTTTTGTTGGGTGTTGAGGTTGTATGCATGGAAGTTTGGCCAATTTCTTTGTGTGTAGGGGTTGTATGCGTGGAGGTTTGGCCAATTTCTTTGTGTGTAGGGGTTGTATACGTGGAAGTTTGGCCAATTTCCTTGTGTGTAGGGGTTGTATGCGTGGTAGTTTGGGCAATTTTGTTGTGTGTTGGGATTGTATTCGTGGTAGTATTGCCAATTTTGTTTTGTTTAGGTTTTGTATGCATGGTATGTTTTCCAATTTTGTTGTGTGTAGGGTTTGTATGCGTGGTATTTTTCCATTTTTTTGTTTCTAGGGTTTGTATGCCTATTAGTTTTGCAAATTTTGTTGTGTTTATGGGTTGTATTTGTGGTAATTTGGCAAATGTTATTGTGTTTTGGGGTTGTGTGCGTGGTAGTTTGGCCAATTTTCTTGTCTGTAGGAGTTGTATGCGTGGTACTTTGGCCAATTTTGATGTATGTAATAATTCTTAATGTATCCCACTGTAGTCAAGTTAAATCTAAAGTAATACCAATCTTTCAAACCAAATACTACACACTTCATAGAAAGGAAAATAATTTTAAAAATTTAAACAAAAGTTGAATAAAACCTGAATTGTACGCATTCACAAATGGAAATAAACACACAAACATATATATATATATATATATATATATATATATTGGCTTGGTTTGGTTTGTTTGTTTAATGGCATATCAAGCTTCAAGGGTTAATTACTACCAAAGCTATCCCTTAAATAGAATACCAATGATATTTCTTACCTCATACTTGCGAGGGATAGGGGAGTTCAGATCTTTCCAAAGCATACCAATCCGAAAAGAACATCATAAAACGGCTCGAGTTTGAAGTCTCTAACGTCAATGTTACAGTCCTTCACTTTAGTTATTACGCCAAAGGAATTCCACACACACACACACACACACACACACACACACACACACACACACACACACAGACACAGACACACAGACACACACACACACATATATATATATATATATATATATATTTGCATATATATATATATATATATATATATATATATATATATATATATATATATATTCAGGACAACCCTGAGTTGTTTCTCTATATTCATAATAAAGTCTAGTTTTAGAAATGATCGTAAAGTTTGAAATAAACTGTCTAAGATGAAGCAAGAATCATTTACCTTTTACAGACTGCTCTAGAATCATTGCCACAAATATACTTTTACAAATTACGAAAATGTACAACAAGAATTCGTTTAGGAAAAATAAATGATCGTGGGGTATTTTTTAAATAAAGAAAATATAAATCTGCTTTGATTAAATTTAGAATTATTTTATATTTCTTTTAAATTGAATTCAGACATCGAAGAAATAAATTCATTTATTTATAGACACGGACCATTATTCACATATTTATGTTTATAAAAAGTCAATATAGACCCAAATTTTTAGTCGGTAGTGTATATATTTTGACGCTACCTTCATAGATTTGTTGTCAATGACAAGTGTGTAAGGTAAATATACATATTCTTGACGAGTAGGAAATAAGATTATTGAAGCATTTATCATCTGCATAAGAAGTGAAGAAGTTTGTCCATTTTACATTTAAACTCTCCCAAAAGTACGTTTAGAATTAAGCTACGAAATACGGTTTCGTTCGTAACTTGTCACAAGTCCCGCCGTATCATTTTACAGAATCGGAAAAATATTCCGCAACCTGAAAGACAAAATTAGAAAATCGACCAAAATATATTATTATTATGCCCGCTATTCTCAACCACTGCGTATCATTGGTACATTTGAACACATCTACAACTTTTACCTTCAATGTAAGAAGTTAAACTTTAAATCTAGCAATGTATGTGGCTCATTTGATAAATAACCTGACTTTTGCAATATACTGACTCATGTATCACCAATGAATGAGATTGCTTTATTTTTCAAAATATAATCTCCATACTTTAAAACATCTTTTCCCATCTAAAAACAAGCTTTTGTATTCATTCAGCCTGGAGATCTTTTCATCAAAATTTAATCGTTTGTTCACAGTGTTCTTCACTTCTCATCGCTTGAAAAACTTTTTTCCACGGATTATTTGAGAGAGGCAACTAAATGTAAGTCAGGGGGTCGTCAAATCGAAACTATAAGGAATATATGGCTGATATTCTCAATCAAACTGACTGTGGACTTCCTATGTTATTGCAGCAATCAAATAAAGTACGTTAACTGAATCCACCATTTCTGCCGTGTTTCATATTTTCGGTCTACCAGGCTTGTTCTGAACTAAAATACTAATCAAACTTTATTTTAAACAATTTATCTCTTTGTTAAATATTATTTTGATGAAGACATGCTTCTTTGAATATATCGCACATTCTGTAAATTTTAAATCCTTTGCATACGTCAACAAGCAAACATCTAATAACCTGGAGCTGTTTAGTTTAGCGCAATTTGGAATAGCCTCAAAGGAAATATTTCTCTGAGAACATAAAACTATTTTGCTATAAATTTTTATAATTTCTGTTATTTCTCTCTAAGAATGCAGAGTTTAAATTTGTGGAAAAAAATTATGAAAAACAATAGTTTTTTTTTTTTTTTTAAAAGATACTACATTTACTGAATGACCCTTGTAGAACACCAATTAAAAATTCAGAATTTTGAAGTCGTGTTTAGAATTTCTGAAAGTGACTGAGTGCGTAAGTGGCAGATAGCATCTCATAATTTTTGCTATTGCACTAATTGAAAACAATTAATGCCAAGATTTCCAATGTGAAAGATGAGCAACGGATAAATAATAATCGTATTCTGGACAATGACATCTATTTTGAAGTATAAAGATAGTTATTGTTGTTAGTCGGCGGTAATATATCGAATCAAAGGTGTCTCTATCGTAATTGTGTTGATGTAAACTGCAAAGTATGAACAAAAACATCTTGCTCCTGAAAAATTTTATCATTGCATGATAGACAGAATTTCAGTAGCTTTTAGTTTCTAATTATTTACCTTCGCGATTCTATTGTTGGTTACTTTCTCTCTTTAAATCAATACTGGGCATCTTCATACTTAAAAAATGATGTTTAGTTTTCTTCATCGAAATCGCGGCTAAATATCTGTTGGATTCAAATTAAGAAATTGACTCCATGTCTCATGCAAGAATCGTTTCAAAACAGAAACAAAGAATACTATATAGCTGTTTGAAAACAAATAAGTTTTTTATAGGCATGAAAATGCCATTAAAAGAATGATTGCAAAGGAATGTTGCTAATTAGCTATTATAATCAAATATATACGAATGAATAAAAATCGATGTCAAATAACCCATAACGTATTGATATGACGTAAAACAAATGAGCCTAAAACAACCTAATTTTAGTTGGGATTGAACCAATGAAAAACTCGCTGGGAATATACTTCTTAATACGAAGTGACCTTCTATATATGGGGATTTTTAAAAGCCCCGAAAATCCGGTTTAATTCCTACGTTTTGTAAAAGAATAAACCGTACTTCGACCGCAGTAAGGAGGTGGGTGGCAGCTTTTAAAGAAAGGGGACAAACGACTTTTTGTGTAACAAAATTTATATGCAACAAATGATAAACAGGGTTTTAAACACCAAATGGGGCAAACAGCGAATTTGTAAGAGTTCAAAAAGAGTTCAATGTTCTGATAGGTGGTAGGTGTATAAGACTAAAATGCACCTGTTAAAAATGTTAGGTAAGGTAAAGTTTTGTAAAGGTAAGGTTGGAAGTAAAGTGGAGGTTTAAGAAAAGGTAAGGTTAGGTAAGGTTTTGTAGATAAAATGCCTGCGGAAACTTAGCTGTGATCGTGGTTCCTTTTAATTCAGCATGTGCGTACGTCGCTCTTAGCTCCTGGGTGATCGTGAGGATACCAAATACGTTCGCCGTCGATGGGCTGCTACAATTTGAACCTGTTGCTAACAGCGGTAGGAGAGGAAAAAAGAGGAATATTCTTAAGATGGCTCTCTTTTATAGTGGACAACACGTGACCCCAAGAGGCTGCTGCTATTTGGTGGAACAGGATCACTAGTTCCTTAACAAATTTCCACATATGAAGAGAAGTAATGTTTTGATTATTTTCCTTTTTCTCTAGGTAAACAGATTAGCAATTATATTTTCTAATCTCAATTCTTATATATACACATATAATGGCGATTTTAATAATGTATGAATTTCTATAATACATATTTATGAATAATAATTGGTTTGAATTAGTTTCTTTGTTTTATGGTGTATCAATATTCTTAGACTATTTAATGCCAAAGCCATTCTTGTTAAAGACTAGTAGTAACAATTCATCTCTTGCTGGAACGGCAAGGAGGTTCATATCTTTGCCAAGCGTATTATCCAAAAAGTTAAAGTAATAGATAGCATCAATGGAATTCGAGCTCGCTGACTAGGATTTCGTAATCCAGTACTTTACGCATTACGCTGCGGGAACTCCATTTATAAATAGCGAGTACGAAAAATAGAAAAGTGGCTACCAGCGAGCAACCGAGGTGTAAACTATATCAGTTCTGTATGGCAATCTTTGTAAAGTTTCCTATTTTCTAATAGATTGTAAACATTTTTTTAAAATTATTCTACAGAATTAGTTTACTATTTTCAACAAGTTAATGATGGATGTTAATATTCATGGATGTTAATGTTCATTGCTGCGTAATGTGTTTGCTAGATTGCACTTTTGTCTGTTATGTATTATTTTACTCCACAGAAAAGAGTTGTATACCCAAAATAACATTTTTCTAAAGTTGCATTTTCATTTTATAATCATTATACGTACGCAGAGACGCACTTATGGATACAAATCTTCTTGTCTATCTGTCTATCGGTTTGTCAGTCTGTTGTTTACCTCTCTCTCTCTCTCTCTCTCTCTGTGTGTATATGTGAGATATAATAGCATAATTGTAACATCAATTTACTGCAAAATTATTTCCGTTTCTTGTATTTTCAAAATCAATTTTCGCCCCATCTAAATTGTGTACGTAAAATCTTTCCATAGAAAAGCAGTTCGGCATTGAGTTTTCTGCGTTTGGAAAGTAAATAGTTTCTTTAGAAAATCGGGTATAAGCAATTATCTCGAATAGGAATTAGAATGGCTTGAACAGTCGCCTTGAGCAGATAGATTCGGCTGTTGCTCATGACAGATAAACACACAGATCCGGATTTGATTTAATGAGCGATTCGACGTGAAAGCGAGATGCAAGTGGCACCAACGTTAGCATAGCCAGATCGATGGGTCGTGTTGTTAAAGAAAGGGAGAGGGGTCGACGGAACGAAGAATTCTCCGGGGGTGGGGCAATGGCTGACATTTTATCGGCTATAATTAGTTT
Source organism: Sepioteuthis lessoniana (assembly GCA_963585895.1). Lineage (NCBI taxonomy): Eukaryota > Metazoa > Mollusca > Cephalopoda > Myopsida > Loliginidae > Sepioteuthis > Sepioteuthis lessoniana. The sequence continues at coordinate 7,761,539 of OY757910.1, forward strand.
AATAAGGTCTCTTCTATGATTTCGGTGGGATGCAAAGAGTAAGTAAGAGAATTTTGAGTTTCTCTTGTTAGCGAAGTTATATTACAAGTACCACTGATAAAGATAGCTGACATCTCATACACAAACTCCTTTTTTCAAATACGATTAGTTTATATAATATTGAAATGCGTAGGCATGAGTATTTTTCAATTTATATCGGTTGATATACTCATCTATGAAAATGTGAAGTAAAACAATTTCATGTTTAATGTTTCTGTTACTTCCAGATTACATAAGTTAACCAATACGTATGTGGTACGGAATATAGATGGGTGACAACCTAGGAAAGGGAGAGCCATGAGCTATATCAGGCCTGTATGCTAGACTCTGAAAAGCTTCCTAAGTTCTGACTAAATTTATTCATTTACAAAAGATGTTGGTGTTTTCAGCAAGTAAATCATAGGTGTTAATGTTGCTGGGTCGAACTTTTGTTTGGTTGGCGTCAATTTTGTTAAATTGCTTCCAAGGTTTAAAATATCTATGCATCTTAAACACCGTTTTAAATTTTTTTCGGATAAGGTTCTTATCCGAAAAAAATTTAAAAGCAATACACACACGCACACACACACACACACACACACACACACACACACATATATATATATATATATATATATATATATATATATATATATATATATATATATATATATAATCAGTATACACACTAATTCGCAATTGATGTGGTGTTATGGTCTGCAGCTGGTTCAATTTCGCCTGCTTAACAACCTTTATCCTATTTTCCCAACCCCTCCGCTCGGGCAGGATATGACACAAGGTCAATTTTTAAGCGGAGTTTAACAGGTTTGAATACAGAGTTTTTCTTCTCCTTGACTAGTTGCTAGACTGTCCTACTATTTACTAGACTGTCCTACTATTTACCCATAGCTGGAGGGAGAATAATTGGATTCATACCTTTCCCAAGCGTATTAGTGCTATGCAATCAGTCACGTCCAGGATTTGAACTCGAATCGCTGTGTCCATTCCCTGCGACGATAACCATCACACCACGGGCACCTCCATTAACAACCTGCTAAACAACCTTCATTACACGTTGTATTTCTTTTAAAAAGATTTGTCGGTTTCCAGTTTAGGTCAAAACTATAAACCACGAATAAATTCTTCGATGAAAAAAAAACAAAAAAAACACGATCAGTTTCTGAATAAACATATATTGTCATTTTCAGAGGTGCCCGTGAAGTTATCATCGAAGGAAATGGACACGGTGACACGAGCTCAAATCCTGGACGAGGTTGATTGCATTTCACGTAGCACTAATACACTTAGGACGGGTTTGAATCCAACTATTTTCCCTCCAGCTATGTGTAAATAGTAAGGCAGAGTGAATTTATGAGCATTGGTTAGGTAACCAGACAAAGAGAAGACAAATCTGAATTCGAATCTGTTAAAATCCGCTTAAAAATGTCATATACTGCGCGCGCAGAGGATATATATATATATATATATATATATATATATATATATATATATATATATATATTCATTGTTTGGTTGTTTTTTTCCGGCGTATCAACCATTTTCTGGTCCTTTAACGCTGAATTAAATTTTAAACAATTCAGTTTGACATAATTATAGATTTTTGTTTCCAAACGGTTAAATGTCAAAACAGTTCTATTTCAAACAATTCAGTTTTGCATAAGTACGCAGTCAAAAATGTTCAGTTTAGTTCTATTTGACCCATATATAGGATTCCATCAGGTTCTAGCACTCCGGGCCTGTGGGGACCAGGGATCTATGGCAAAGAAGCGGTACTCCTCATTCCCCTAACCTCCGGCATTACTGGAACCCCACTATCAGATGGTTAATCCTCATATCCTGGATACTCGTTGGAGGATACCCTTCTGCAGAGAATCAGTCGGTGTATTCTACAGTCCCAGCTGACAAGGCAATATATATTGTCGTTTTTATTCATTTAGCAAAATGATAGTGTTTTGAGGTGGCCCACGTATCAAAATCATTTTCCCAGACGTTCTCCCAGACGGCCGGTCAGGTTTCTAACCAATTTTATCTAACGACCAACTCCTAACTCTGCAGTCAATTCCCTGTGACCCCCGATGGTTTACCCTCCTAGACTTGAACTGTTCCTGAACTTGAAACTTCTTATGACCACTCATTGACGATGATATACAGTTCAATATAACGGCCAATACAAGCGCCACTAAAAAGAACCATCACTACTCTGCGCGAACTCCTGATACTCCCGGGAACTAAAATATCTTTTAAAAAATTACAGGAACAGAAACACTTACAGTATTACATCAGTGCATCAGATAATAACTTAGATGTTCTCGCACGATAAAAAGTAGATCTATGCACAAATACTCAACATTCTCGGAATCTTCAATCACGATTTTTTTGGCATTTTAAACTTTTAATAAACTAAAATTAATTATATAAACATATTTCAATGGTATCAAATGTTAAGAACATAAAGATATCGGCATAATATGAATCTTTATTGTCTAGTGAGTAGAGCGTTCGCCAATAGCTCTGCAGACTGGTGTTCAATTCCAGGTCGGGTCATACCAATCACTCAAAAATGGGATTTCATACCTCCTTGCTTAATACTCAGCATCCTAATGTACATATGGAGAGTGAAGTGGAGCAATCCAGGGAAAAGAGTAGGAGCTATTGAAAAGGGAAACTTCAGGTCACTCTCGACTACGGTCGCCAACTTTACTTACTAATGATTATTTGAATAATAATAATAATAATAATAATAATAATAATAATAATAATGATAAACCTCGACCTTGCTAGAGAATTGAAAAAACTGTGGAACATGTAAGTAACGATTGTGCCAATTGTGATTGGTGCGTTAGGCACAGTAACTAAAGGATTATTAAAGGGCCTGGAGCACTTGGAAGTTAGCGGACGGGTGGAGACTATCCAAACGACAGCATTGCTGAGGACGGCCAGAATACTGAGACGAGTCCTGGAGACTTGAATAGACTTGCTGTCACTCATACTCCAGTAAAAAACCATCAGCTAATACTGATGTGAAAAACTCTAGAGGAGTAAATAATAATAATTATAATGATAATAATAATAAACCTCGACCTTGCTAGAGAATTGAAAAAACTGTGGAACATGTAAGTAACGATTGTGCCAATTGTGATTGGTGCGTTAGGCACAGTAACTAAAGGATTATTAAAGGGCCTGGAGCACTTGGAAGTTAGCGGACGGGTGGAGACTATCCAAACGACAGCATTGCTGAGGACGGCCAGAATACTGAGACCAGTCCTGGAGACTTGAGGAGACTTGCTGTCACTCAAACTCCGGTGAAAAACCATCAGCTAATACTGATGTGAAAAACTCTTGAGGAGTAAATAATAATAATAATAATAATAATAATAATAATATACAATAGGAACAAATTCTACATGCACAATCCGGAATCCGTCCTAGACAATGAGGTGCTCACATTTCTCTGAGACTTTGAGATACAAACGGATTATCTAATCTCGGCCAGATGACCAGACCTAGTGATAGTATAAAGAAAAGTGAGGGCGTGCAGAATAGTGGACGTTGCGGTACCGACGGGCCACACAGTAAAAATTGAAAAAATTGATAAGAGAGATAAGTACCTGGAGCTTGCTAGAGAACTGAACAGACTCTGAAAAATGAAAGTGACAGTGATACCAATTGTTATTAGAGCGCTTGGAACAGTCACCAAATGAGAGGTAAAGCGACTGGAGGAATTGGAAATAAAAGCATGGGTGAAGACCATTCAAACTACAGCATTATTAAGAACGGTCAAAATACTGAGAAGTGTCCTGGAGACTTGAGGAGAATCGCTGTCTCTTAAACTCCAGAGTAAGACCATCAGCTAACGTTGGTGATAAAAACGCTCAATGAATACCAATAATATGAACGAATTATCGTGTTAGAAGTTTTTAATACTTTTCAAAGTTTTTCTAAGTCATGAAAGCTCATGCCCGAATTATTTTAAAAGAAAGCGGACCAGATATAAGCAGATATAATTATATGACCTAGTTAGTTTTATTTTTCTTCATATCAAGAGAGTACATGAGATACAGGTCAGAAGGAATGAATCTGTCTTCTTATATTGGGGTTCACAGAATGCACCATCCATACATCTGCCATGGGGCGGGGGCATCGTTCCGCCAGTCCCGCCACTACTTCTTTGACTGAAAGCTATTGACTTCTGCTAAACTGGGTCTAGGGAGATATCAACTCGTCTTTCTTGCGGTTGAAGTATTTTTTTATATATCCCTCCCCAGTACTGTACGTTTAGACTATGAAACAAAATAGACGCAAAACTATCAAAATTCTAAAAATTAACAAATACTATTTCATTAGAAAGAAAACATTAAATATTTTTTCTTAACTTTTATTAAATTCTGGTTTTGATTGAAAGAAAAGAGCAGAGGTAACAATGAAATATACTTCTACATGCTTAAAGCAGATTTTGAGGTGATTTAATGCTAACTACTGACCCCTAAAATCGACTTTGATTACTCTATTATTGATGAGTGGAAAAATCTTCCAAAAATAAAATAACCGTAATGAAAACAGAATATGATTAACATTATCTGACTTGATAATCACAAAACAGGATTTTGACGAATAACGAAAGAAAAAAAGGAAAAGTATAACAAAAAACACACAAACAATAAATATATGATGCACTTTTTACCGAAAATATATAGAAAATACATTTATTTCAACTTATATTCGTTAACTGTCAACTCAGTTCAAAGATCAAGTGGGTATTGCATTACCTTTCTTAAACTATATGTTATAAAAAAAGAAATAAAATAAAACCTGTTTTGATTTACGAGCGTCTCAGGTGACAGCCGAAATATGGATGAGTAAAAATGACAAAACCTGATATTTCCCAAAATGGCAGATGTATATTCCCGGCATTAAAACACTGTAATTGGATGAGTACTATTCTAGTCTTATAATACGTTCTAGAAAATAATCTATGGTATCTTTCTGACTGAATGACATTTAAAATGCTTTCATTTACCTCTTTCAGCATATAGCCATATCTTATAGTGTCGAGGGGCTGATTGTAATCACTGGCTTCAATATCACTTGGAAATATTTTTCCAGCGTGGTTGTAACTTTAGAAACGTATTCAGTTACAATGAGGAAATTTTGATTTTAATATATCAACATCTTAAGAATTCAGAAGATGTCAAATCTTTTAAACTAGGTGGGTATTAAACAGTCTCTGTGAATTAAGATAATAAGTAAGTAAGTAAAGTTAGCGACCATAGTCGAGGGTGACCCGAAGGCTCCCTTATCGATAGCTACTACACCAAGGTGTAGGGGAGGGCGCTACTCCATTCCCAGGATTGCTCCACTTTACCCTTGAACCGTACCTTATAATGCTGAGTGTTAAGCAAGGTGGTATCAAGTTCCATTTTTAAAGTCTTTGGTATGACTCGACCTGGGATTGAACCCAGGTCTCCCGGGCCATTGGCGAACACCCTGACAATAAAAACGTAGAGATAGCTCGTTTTTCTTTAATAGTATCTTTGAATTTTCTAAGCCTTGATAAATTGGTCATACATGTATCAAGTGACTTACATTACCAATAATCACTCATTAAAATCCTGAGCAGACTCATTGGTGCTTATCTTTGCGATAAGAAAAATAAACCAATCATATTTAAGTACATCTATCAAAATATGCTCTTCGTATCCTCCTTCCCAATAATTTTAAAAGAAATTGTAAAATTGATTGAAATACTGTATCTTTCTTGTTTCAGTCAAAATTCATTGAAAAGTATTCATTATGTTCGAAATGAATATTTGGATTTACTGGCTGCAATCGGAACATGCCATTAAACAACTGGTTTTATAGAGTTAATAACACAATTAGATGCAATTTCACGTAGAAATGCTTCAAATATGTTGCAGGAAGCTGAAGGGGAAGGAGAGAAATGAGATCGATTATGCTGAAAAAATCAACATAAATAATCAGTAAAAGTAATAAGAACGTTGCTTTGAAACGGAAGTATTCTGATAGAGAAAAAGAAAACGAGATGTTCTTTAATGGTTTTGTCTGTTTCAGAAACCCCTTATATTTCCTTTCCAAGAACCACTTTAGAAACGATTTTAACCATCGTAATCCAACTATGGCTCCACGCCGATATTTTTAAATGAGGGGAATTTTTATATTGGGTGTCTACAAAAGAAACAGACAGTTTCAGATACGTTTTAAAAATCTTTAATATATTGAAATTCATAATACGCTGTTTTGTAGTGAAACAGATTTGTTTCATTAAAGGAAATCAGAGACTTTGCCAACAGATTTACAAGTGCCAATCAGGGGATTATTATCAGTTGCTGTTGAATATATATTTTGGGTGCTTGAATTCACCAAAATATTTGTTTGCATCGTTCACCAGAATTTTAGAATGGATTTTATGAAATAAGCACCCACAGAACAACCCACAAATGATTTGTACAAGGAATTTTGAGCAACGGGATAATTAAAGGTAAAAGTTCTATATATTTATTTTTCTTGTTTTTTTTTTAATGTTTGTTATGTTTCACTACGTCTTTCTGCTCCTTTGAACTTTTGCTCTATATCATTATTCAGTTACTTTTACTCTCGAAGGTTATAAGTAGTGTGCCGCTACTTGACAGCAAGCTCTTCTTGAAACTGTTAAACATTCCAAATAGCTTTGAGGATTCCCCGTGATGTAGTGGCAAATATGCGGCACTGAGACATGGTAGCGAGTTCGAATTCTAGTTCTACAGTCACATTCATTTTAAAACTAAAATACTTGGAAAAAGAAAAAACTAACTTAAACCTACAGATATTGGTTAAATAGTACTACTTCCGTTTTTCCCAAGCATGACATAGACATTAAATAACCCTCGAAAGTTAATATGCCATTAAAAAAGAAGTCAAAGCCAAAGCATAATAACATTGTGAGCAGGACTTTGAAAAAAAAGTAGAAGAGGGAAAAGACAGTGTAAAGGAGAAAAATCATAGTATATAAACAAAATAGAGATAAAAAATAAAAATAAAAACAGATGAAAGACAAGGCACCAACTATACAGCCACCTGCCTCCCATCACGAAAACTATCAAAGTTAGACGGACCAGACATGCAGGTCACTGCTGGAGAAGCAGGGACGAGCTCATAAGTGATGTACTCCCATGTACCCCCGCATATGGCCGAGCAAAAGCAGGACGACCAGCTCGAACATACATACAGCAGCTATAAAGACACGGGATGTAGCCCTGATGACCTGCCAGAGGCGATGAACGATAAGGAGAAGTGGCGAGAGAGGGTCTGGAATATCCTTGCTGTTGGCACGGCATGATATATATATATATATATATATGTGTGTGTGTGTGTGCAGAGAGAGAGAGAGAGAGAGAAGTTTAAAAGATCAAGATGAAGCAAAGAGATGAAGCAAAGATATAAAGAGACAGGTATGCTGTCTGAATATCAAGGTTTGGTTTGTCTTCTTTGTTTAATGGTATATCAAACTTTTTAGGTTATTTAATGCCAAAGCCATTCTCCTAGAAGAACAGTAGTGGTACTATTTAACCCATAGCTGGGAGGATAAGATGGTTCATAACTTTCGCAAGAGTATTTGCCCAAAAGTGAACATAATAGCGCGACTGGAATACGAACTTGCTTACCACGATTCTATAGTCCATAGCTTTAACCATTACACCACGAGAACACCCCTTGAATATCAAGATATACTTGTCAGACAAGTAGAAATCGAAAGATAAAACGATTGTGATACATTAGAATCGTTATGGAGATATAGAGCAAAAGAAAGATAAAATTCATTTGAACATATGAATTCCTTATTCCTTTTTTTATTATAAAAAACTCATCAATATTTGCTTAACATTTAGATAAAACATGTAAAAATAAAAATGGAAGGAATAAAGAAGAGAAGGTAAAGATAGAAACAAAACCTGAAGGAGAAAATTGCACCAGATAAAAAAGATTGAGAAAGAAAATTATTGAAGCATGTTCATCTTTGCTAGAGGTCGATTATAAGGTTCGATCAGAAGTTAAAAATTCTATCGGAGACTGTTCGGAACATTTTGGCGTAAACGTTTGAAAATAAGTTATTACAAACTGCAGTTATCGGAAATTGTGACCAGATAAAAATCACATATCGGGCTTTCTATACACATATGTGACAGCATTGCAAAAGGGAACATGAGTCTTTTGGAGTATTTAATTTTCTTCGATGAGTTGATTGTAATTTCAGCAATATTCCTCAACATAACAGCGTATCAATATCAGTACCTGATATGTAAAGTGTCAAAGAGGCGATCGTGTTATATCGTTATCTGCTGATTCATGCAGAAATATACATATATATATATGCTGGATACATACCGATACAATAATGATTAAGACGCCCGATGATAAAGACACAGGAATAAACGACGCACGCAGGAAAGAAGACGCAGGAAGACTTTTTTACAACTCACTTTATTTGTAAGGTTTCGAAAAGGGTTACTCAAAGTTTGCGTGTGAGAGGTAGCTGGGGACCGAACATTACTGAAATATTTTGACCCCGAAGTTATGGCCGTCAGCGTTGTGTCTTTCTCGTTCTCCATGGTTGCTCAACCGGACCCTGGAGTAAAGTCTTCTGTGTGCTGGCTTTCCCTACTACTAACTCACGTCTACTTCCGTCTTCCACTGTACTGCTTGCCCTCCTCGCCTATCTCCTACTGTCCTCAATTTGTCGGCCTTATATTACCTTCAAACTCCCACGCAGTAATATAGACATGCCTCAACGCCTACGCAACCTCTTCCGATTTCCAGCGACCGGGATGTGTCACTTCCTTCCGGTGCACCACCTTGAATGGCATTTTTGGCCGGGTCAAAAGGTCAAAACATAACAATCGTTGAGTCACGGACTCACATACCCATGTTCACATCGGAGATGAGTTTATTCGCATTTCACGTAGCGTTAATAACTTTGTGAAAGTTATTAATCAAACTTTTCTCTCTCTCATCTATGGGTAAATAATGGGGCAGACTTTGTTCTGTACCCTCCGTTAAAACCAATCTACCGAAGCAAAGGTCTGAATTAAAACCAGTTGTGCCCTGCATAAAAATTTCCATCGTGTCATATCCTGTTCGTGACAAGATTTGGGTAAATATATAGATCTCATGTGTTAACAAAATATGTTAAATGTTTGCACGTATTATTATGGTTTAATATTTAAAATATCAACACTCATATTATAAAGTTTGTTTGAACAACATACTCATAATCTAGTGGGGGTGTCCTCGATGGGTAATGGTTAAAGCGATGGACTACGGAATCGTAGTAAGCGAGTTCGAACTCTAGTCGTGATATTACGTTTATTTTCGGAAAATACCCAGCTATGGGTTAAATAGTACCACTACTTTTCTTCTTGTAGAATGGCTTTGGCATTAAATAACGTACAAAGGTTGATATGCCATTAAACAAAGAAACCGAAACTAAACCATAATCTAGTAGCACTGGCAGCACAGGGTTTCCTTACTCTCACTCTCTCTCTCTCTCTCTCTCTCTCTCTCATACTATTCAGTCCGAACAACCATCACTCTTGGCAGTAATTTTCGGCTGCATCTTGAGTCCGTACAGAGCTAAACACTTCATAATTGCCGCAAATGTTAATTGGCATATCAAGCTCTTCAGCAACCTTTCATCAAATGCTCTAGCATTCCTATATAAAAATCATAGAAGTTACAGTATTGCAATACTAGTCATGGAAATTTTATAATGACTATTCTTTTCAAGAAACAGTTTTCAACCATTTCTGTCAAACCTTCCAAGCAGCGGAGTGTGGAATTTGCTACTGTTTAACCACGTTTCTTGTGAACGGTGTTGATAAGAAACAGGAAAACGCTCCAGTAATTATTGGCGTACGGACGATCTTACATGTATTTTACTTTTACGTAAACATCCTGTGTATTTGGCATACTTAGGAAATGGAGTCGTTAGAAGTGAAATCGGTGATCCGACATAAAAATCCTAGACGAGGCTGTTTGTATTGCACATTGCGCTAATGCCTCTGTGAAAGGAATGAATTCATCTGTTCTCCAAACAGCAAAGAATAAATTGTATGGTTGGCTTTGTTCTTTAATCAGGATCAAGCAACAATTTCTAGAGATAGAAGACTTTAAATTCAAAATTGTTCTAAATTGCTTAAAATTTGAACTGGTGTTAAATCCTTCCCGCAGCAGTGGTGTTGGGTACATATGCAGAATTGGAAATATTACTTATGAATCAGTCATAATATGAGCATAAGCTATTGTTTTTGTTGTATATCTCTCACTTTTGCATGGACTTTATTTGCACAGAAATTATGACAGAAATCTGAATTAGTTTTTTCCTAGTTTTGTAAGCGTTTGAACATTGCCGCAGAAACCAGGAACCACAACCACGGTATTTGACCTGCCTGATAACTTGCACGGTTAAACACATTCTAATAGAACGCAATTTTTCGCGATTTTTCAAAGTAAATAGCTTAACTGATCTGTTCGAGAACATCAAAATAGATGACATTCTGTCCTTCTTGAGAGAGACAGAGTTGTACCAAAAAATATGACAACTTAAAACTGGTTAATCTTATGCAAACAAATGAAATCCTGCTAATAGAAAATTTTACCTACCTAAGTATTCGTTTAGAAACATTTGGTTGAATATGTATGTATATATAGACAGAATTTGGCGTTAAATGACCTACAAGAGTTGATATGCCATAAAACCCAAACCACCAACAATTGCCGCAGCAAAAATATTCAGCTCTTGTTCTCATTACTGTGCGACACTTAAAACTTTTTGAACAATATTTGTATATCATAATTCAGATTTGTCTACATATGTTCATAACATAATATTTCTTAATAAGGCTCATTGTGTTGTATGTGTCTTGAACTTTCCGTGCTGAAAATAATTAGCGTTCTAAGCAAGGAATACTCCCAAACGGAAGAACTTAGAAAATAGTAAGTGATTTGAGGAAGCAGAATGAGATTTGCTTTGGAGAAAATTCAAACCAGATTTACTTTGCTTAAAGATTGATCTTGTGCCACATCCTGACTGAGTTAAAGAAATGAGATAATACACACACAATCATCCTGTTATTTGATTTTTCCCAATCACAAATTGAAAGACAATTCAGCAGTGATTTCTTGAAATTCATTACAAAATGCCGATGTTCGTCTATAACAGAATTGGTGTTGATTAGTTCAAGCAGATAAAATGCCTCTAAACAAACAATTGAAGGAACTGGTAGTGTTGACTTCTTTAAGAATTACCCAAATTGTTTCACAACAAAAAGATGTATTGTTAGTATTAAAGCTTCAACTATTTTTTCTTTGGAATATTTTCGGAAAATGTGTATACCTTTTATAGACAATCTATATTTCCTTTCCAAGTACCACTTTCAAAGCTACTTTATCCATTAAAATCCAACTATGGCTCCACGCCGAGTTTTTAAGTATTAAGCATTTTTATGGAAATCTCGGCTGGCAATCAGTCACTAAAACCAACTAATTATTCACTCTAAGTTTCGGAGATGATTACGTCAAGCAAATTGGCCAAAGGCCAGCATTAAACGGCAAGAAATATAATTAAATGTTAGAAATATATGACAGAATAGATATTTTTATATAATTAGACAAAAGAACGCCGCCAATATTTGATGACTTGATGGCGTCAAGAGATATGTTTTTTATTGATTAGTAATCGATTTAGGATGAAAACAATCTCTTTAATCAAGAAACCCTAGGAGGAAATTATCGATCGGTAATAGTACATGTATGTTATTGTGCGTATGTGCACATAATGTATATTTATGAACAGGAAATGTCCAGATAACATGATTAAGCTAATAAAATGCATGACTGCTCTCATCGACTATAAATACGTATACAGTATCGCTGATAAAAAAGGTGGAGTCCTTATGGCATTGGGGCTAATGTACTAATCTGCGATTTTGTAATAAGCGGGTTCTAACTCGACTCGCACTGTAACGTTCAGTATCGGACCCCTACCATTGAGAAGAGTATAAACCTTCTTAGCCCTCGTCTACGGGTTAAAAATTACCAGTACTATTCTTATAAAAGGATGGTTTTAGCATTTCGAAATCAACAAATGTTGAAATGTCATGAAAGAAAGAAACCCAACAACTTATCACCAATAAATACATACATCATTTTTATAGGATAAAACAGTATATATATATATATATATATATATATATATGTGTGTGTGTGTGTGTGTGTGTGTGCATATATATTCATTTATACAAGTACATATGTACATGTATAAATGAATATGTACATATATATGCATATAGACATGTATATGCACATGTAGACAAATTCTTATATTTGTATAAGCATATTTTAATCTAAGAATCTTGATTTATTTCTAATCGACTAAATTGTTTTACCAGGTGCAACTATCACGAGTCAACTTAACAATTGTTTGAATTTACCGCGCCAAACTTAGAAATTTAGCATAAATTACTACAGAATATTGTGCCGACAAATCCAAACATTCCCAGTTATCTTAAATTAATCCCCCCAGCTCGCTCAAAAAAAACAAAAAAAAAGAAAAAAAAAGAAAAAAAAAAGAAAAAAAAAACGGCCAAACCAAACGCTAAAGAAATATTTGGAATGGAACATTCTAGAATCAGGTGGCATTATTAATATAAGGAAAGACATAAAAGCTTCATAATTATGTGGATAGATAGAAAAACTAAGCAATTGTGAGGAAAGACTCGTTGGGTAGAGGTTAGTGCAATTTTGTTTTTTTTTAAATAACACTGGATTTTCTATGACTAGTAAAATCTGCTGGTCAATTTTTGTTATATTTCAATCTAAGAATCTTGATTTATTTCTAATCGACTAAATTGTTTTACCAGGGGCAACTATCACGAGTCAACTTAACAATTGTTTGAATTTACACTTTTTCCCCTCCGTACTGACGACCTTTGCAATGGATAGGTTTTCTATTCCCGTATTTTCCGTAAAAACTTCAGAAATATGCACATATTTGATTTACAATAGTTATGTCCTAAATCTCTACTATAATGTGTTCTCAAATGAGGAATATAGTGTATTTTATATATGTGGACATGTTTAGCAGTAAATAAAAAATAAAAAAATAAAAAAAAATTAATGACTCTGGTCGAATGCTTTAGTATACAGGGCAAATAGGATTAGAATCTTTTCTAAAAACTTAGAAGTCTGTTTGCCCACCCTCATAGCAGTTTTAAGAAAATAAAGCAACCCAAGTCAAATTCGAATTCCACCTCCACCTAAAACAATAAAAATAAAAATAAAGGAAATAAAAACCTGTTAGGGCCTGTATCGGATGACAAGATAAAATGTACCCCAACATTTCTTTGTATCCATCAGTCCTGGACTTTAACTAAGTTAAAACATACGGTAAAAAGGTTTTTATTTATTTTTTTTACACGTACACATGGGAAGCAGCATGATATACGTGAAGGTATTCGAATGCGCAATGCCTAACATTTCCTGAACGTGTGAGTCTTGCGGCTTAACGCTCAGGATTGTCAGTTCGATCGGGGAACTACTGCTGCTCATCTATAAGAATGGCTTCTATAGATGAGAATAAAAACAGCCATCGAAAGATAACCATGACCCACACTCAAACCCCATACATAAACCGCATCCTTCTTCGCGCGGGTAAAAAAAAGGGACGCGTCCTGCTGAGGTTGGAGCCCTGGCCTCAGTGTTCGAAAAATCAGCTACAGAGCTCAAACAAAAACTACTAAAATGCAAACAAACAATACAGATAGCGACATTTAACGTTAGAACCCTAAATAGAATAGGTCAACTACCAGAGCTAACTGCGTCAGCCGTAGAACAAAAGATAGACATAATTTGTATACAAGAACACCGATACACTCACACCGAAGATATCAAATATCACGAAACTGGCAATAGATGGATGCTGGTGACTGTATCGGCATGGAAAAACTCTGTCGTACGTAGGATTCCGAAACACAACCTGCTAGTCATTGGCGGAGATATGAATGCAAAAATCGGGAAAAACAGAAACAACAAATACAGCCTATACAACACGTCAAACAGGAATGGACAACATCTAATTGATTTCATGATAGAAAATAGATTAACATACCTCAATACAAACTTTTAAAAAAGGGAGGGAAAATTATGGACCTACACATACGCGAATAAGAGTAAAGCACAGATAGACTACGTATTTATAAACAGGAAATGGAAAAATAGGGCGATGAATTGTGAGGCATACTCCTCTTTCGAGGGTGTATCCTCCGATCTTCGAATAGTTACGGCCAAATACGACTAAGCCTACGAAAAAATGCCACATGAACAGCGACAACTAAGCACTATGACTGGGCCCTATTTAACAACAGAGATATTAGAGACAAATATGCATTAGAATTAAGAAACAGATTCGAAACACTACAAGAGAAGACAGAAAAAGTTACCCCAAATGACAAATATGAAAATTTTGTTGAAGCACACCTTGAGGCGGCATCAAAGTGTATCCCAACAAAACCTAGAACAAAATATAGAGTCCCTTGGGAAATGTCAGAGGTTAGAGAAAAACGTGCACTCGTGAAAACTGCCTCCAAAAGCTATCGGAAGAACCCAACAAACGCAAGTGCCCGAAAACTAGAAAAGGCACAATATCAATTCACAGGAATATATCTAAAAGAACAGGCAGAATACATACAAAATCAGATAGATAAGATTAGAGACTCGGTGGAAGATAGACAATCCAGGATAGCCTGGCAAACAATAAACGAAGTAAGTAGAAGGAAGAGCAGAGCCAAAGCAAAATTGAAAGCTGCAAGCCAACAAGAAAGAGTAAAACTGTGGGAACAGCATTTCAAAAATCTACTAGGAAACCCACCGAAAATAACGGATGAACAGATCACCAGAATTATCAGTAAGCAATTAGACATTAAACTAGGGCCTTTCACCAAAGAAGAACTCGACTCGGTTCTTAAAAAAATCTAAAATAGGAAAGCTGCAGGGCTGGACGAGATCCCCCCGAAGTGTGGAAGACTAGACAATTCGACGATATACTGCTCCGGCAATGCAACGCAGTCTATAGTCAAAATAGGATAGAAAGATGGATGAAGGGATGCATCCTTCCTTTCCTTAAAAAAATGGCGACCTCGGATTAGCCAAGAACTACTGAGGGATAACATTTACATCCATAGCAGCCAACATTTACAATGCCCTACTACGAAACCGCATAGAACCCAAAATAGACAACTTTCTTAGGAAAAACCGAAATGGCTTCCGGAGAAATAGATCCACAACCTCACAAATATTGACCATCCGTAGAATCCTTGAAGGCGTTCGGACAAAAAACCTTCAGGCGACATTACTATTTGTCGACTTTACCAAGGCCTTCGATTCCATCCACAGAGGGAAAATGGAACTAATCCTACTAGCATACGGCCTACCAAAAGAAACCGTAGCAGCAATAATGATTCTCTACAGAAACACCAAAGTGAAAGTACGTTCACCAGATGGAGACACGGAATACTTCGACATTGTTGCAGGAGTACTACAAGGAGACACGCTAGCCCCATACCTCTTTATCATCTGTCTAGACTACGTGATTTGAACTTCGATCGACAAAATCAGAGAAAATGGCTTCGAGCTGACTAAGAAAAGAAGCAAAAGGTACCCCGCAAACACAATCACAGACGCCGACTACGCTGATGACTTGGCGTTACTGGCGAATACACCTAATCAAGCAGAGACTCTACTGCATAGTTTGGAACGAGCCGCAGCAGGCATTGGCCTCCATGTCAATGCACACAAAACTGAATATATGTGTTACAACCAAACGGGCAACATTACCACACTAAACGGAGCCTCTCTGAGGCTGGTGGACAAATTCACCTACCTAGGAAGTAGCGTCTCATCAACCGAAAACGACATCGACAAACGACTGACGAAAGCATGGACGGCTATAGATAGGCTCTCGATCATATGGAAATCAGACCTGACCGATAAAATGAAACGCAGTTTCTTCCAGTTGTATGGATACTGCTATATGGATGCTGTACATGGACGCTAACTAAACGGCTGGAAAAGAAACTTGACGGCAACTACACAAGAATGTTGAGAGCAATATTGAACAAGTCCTGGCGACAACACCCCACGAGACACCAACTATACAGCCACTTGCCTCCCATCACGAAAACTATACAAGTTAGACGAACCAGACACGCAGGACACTGCTGGAGAAGCAAGGACGAGCTCGTAAGTGATGTACTCCTATGGACCCCCACATATGGCCAAGCAAAAGCAGGACGACCTGCCCTAACTTACATACAGCAGCTATGTGAGGACACAGGATGTAACTCTAAAGACCTGCTGGAGGCGATGAGTGATAGGGAGAAGTGGCGAGAGATAGTCAGAGATATCCGTGCTGGCGGCATGACATGATGATGAATATATATATATAAGAATTATGTTTATATGTATGCAAGTATATTTCTGTATATGTATTAATATACATTTATGTATATATGTATCTATGATATGTGTATTCACGAAAATATTTGTAGTAATTTACTAAGGTTTTGCTAGGATGTGACATAAGGCCGTATGAATGGGACACCCTGTGCGACTCGAACGTACTCGTGGAGGGTTTCTAGTTTAGTTTGTTAACCATTACACTACCTAAGGTTCCCTAGTACATATATATATATATATATATAAGAGTGTATATGTGTGTACATGTTTTACATGTATATACATATATGTACGCATGAATAGGGTGTGTGTGTGTGCGAGTGATTTTATTGTTGGTAATAGAGTTTTTATAATTTAATTTTGAGTTACAATGCTATAGAGTCTGGTTATACATAACAACTAATAATATCCATTTTGAATATTATAGTCCATTAGAAATAATATAATCGTTAAAATTCGTTTATAAGGAAAATATACTTATCTAACTAATGTGGAACGGTTTTTATTTGTTGATTATACTATATGAGTAAAACTTATTACCTTTCACTATGTGTGTTGTGGGATAATGAATTTAAAAGAACCCCCTTTTTCAATTCCATTTGAAATGTTTTCCGGTAAATGATTTTTAAGACGAAATCTTTTGGCAGAAGATTTAACATCTTACAAATAGTCTGATTTCTTACCATAATTTGAAAATAATTAATTTAATTAATTATGTAAGTCTTTGATAATTTATTAAAACTAATTAGTCTTTGCTTTAGTCTCAATAACTAATGCTTCTTTACCGAACGATATAGATTCTAATTTTTCTGAGAGTTTTAACACTTCAGCCGTTTGAGTCCGGCCTTTTACACGTAGCAGTTTTAAATAGTAGTCTTTTGGAAGAGTAGAATTAAACATTTTCTTCGATACAAGTATGTTGTTCTTAGGTAATCTGTGGTTTAAATACAGTACGAAAAATGTGAGTTCACATTTCAGTAACATCTCTCTTAAAATAACACTGATTCAGAAAAGAAAAATAAATCAGGAATTACCATTATTTTGCTTCATGCAACTATGGAGAATCCCCCCGCTCCAATGCCTTAAGTAAGGCCAGGGAAATATCAGAAAGCCGTAATCCTGAGATCCACAATGGAAAATGGAGATTATCATACCTCGAGGAATGAAGCCAGCAGGATAAAGAGAGATCAACGTTAAGAAATCAGTCGATTGAAAGTATTAATGGGCCTTTTATGCGATAATAGCTTCTTTCCTTAGCCAAGAATAGAAATTAACGCCGAAAAATTTCAGTAAAAAAGAAATTAAAATTATCCTGAAGAATTTCATTATCAATCTCTACAATGAGTACTTTAAAATTACATATATCCTGATGTTGCAAAGTAGCATACAGGTCTAAGCTTTAAGTTACCACCACGATTTTTTCAGTTGATTGCCTAATAGATAGAGCGTTTGTAAAAGATGTTTGCGGTTTCCATTTTTGGTTGCCCTTTTAATGAAGCTCATAATACATTGGCTGTATTTCTTGCAGAGGAGTAAGACCATTCCGAAAGGAGCGTTTTAGTTATGAAATTAAACTTGATCTAATGCTGAGATTCCAGTTCTGTAGATCTGGGAAATGTAGAGAACCGCTTCATTCACATTATGTCTGGATTCATATTGGCCAGATTGATAGCATAAATCATTCTTTGCTTTTCCAATTCGAAGAAACTTATTTGTTACCAAATTCTACTTGCACTTTTTCCCTTGTAATAGCCTGCTTTAATTCAAATAGTATTTTGAAAAAAGAAACTTCCCATTAAAAAAAAGTATGGTCTAAAGAATCTTTAATCAATTTGATTCAATGTGTTAATGATTAGATTCATAATTGAAAGATCGACTAAATAAATAAACATTTATTAATATTTTTTAATTGCTAAAAATAAACAAACGATGATAGCTTTTTAAGAATTACAACAATTTACGTTTTTTTTTTCACGTCATAATTATATGTCTGTATATGTGTGTGTGTGTGTGTGCGAGAGAGAGAGAGAGAGAGAGAGATAGAGAGAGAGAGAGAGAGAGAGAGCGAAAGAGAGAATGAGAGAAGGACAGTATTAAATTTATTACCCAAAGAAAATGATTTAAACTCAGTTGAATTTGTTTACCTTATTGTATTTTTTACATATCACTTTATTTTCTTATTCTTTTTCTTTTATACATGTGTCTGAATATTAAAAACTGTTCCCATATTGGCCAATGAAAAAAGAAACATCTAATATTATTTAAAATTAGATCATAACGTTTAACTTATTTTGATTGCTCTTCTGCTCACTTTTGGCTTTCATTGCTATTTTTCTTCAATTAATCAAGACCGTAGTTTATCACACCGTAAAGATCAATATTACAAATACTTTTAAAAGATTTATCGACCATAATTTTGAAAGTATTAATGGGCCTTTTATGCGATATATATATATATATATATATATATATATATATATAAATATTTTATATATATATCAAAATAAACGGCAAAATTAGAAATAGATAATAGAAAAGAATTATATATATTTTATATATATCAAAATAAACGGCAAAATTAGAAATAGATAATAGAAAAGAATTATTTATTAACTTGACATTTTAAAGATCAATATCCAAATTAACCTCCTTGTTTACACTATAAACCACTATTTTTGCTTATATATGAATAAAATTGCATGTAATTAGAATAAAGATGAGTCCAACAATATAAATACTATAGAGAGACTTTCTTAATAACTGTGATTTAAATAAGAATAAAATAATGCAGAATTGTAACATCAAAAGTAAAGTGGTTTCAGTTAGATAGAGACACGTGATTTTTATTATAATATTTATAATATGAATGGTAATTCACCAATTAAAAAAGAGTTTTAGTTTTAAAAAGTGATAAATGCATTTTGAGCCGAAATTGTTTAAAACTTATGATTTGGAAATTATAATTCGTTTGTACTTCAGAGTTTAAAGTATCACCCAGATATTTTTGTTCCATGTACACTCCTTGAATTAAAGGTGTTTCCATTGTCTGTCCTATGATGCTGGTGATACGAGAAACTGAGAGAGTATCAAAAGGCAGTAACTTTAAAATTATATCCTTTATATATGTTATCGATATAATTCGACAATGTGGATTCAATAGCAAATACTTTTTTTATGGGGAGGAGTAGTTAGCCATTCACTACTTGGTTTTGAATTCATTGTTTTCCATTCCTCGTGACCAGTTTTCCTACCTTCAAAAAGAAAAATCCTTTTTGTCTTCTACTATTTACACATGGCTGGGAGAAGAAGAGATAGAGTTATGCCTTTTCTAAGAGCATTGATGAAACATAAACAGCCTTGCCTAGGAATTGGACTTATATTGCAGTGTCTATTTTCTTTGACAATAATAATAACGATGCCACGATTTTTTGTTACCATTGCACAGCTGTAAATAAACTACTATTTTTAACCGTTAAGTTATACACACTATATCCAACCAAGTTCATTTTCATATGTTATGAAGCCTCTCAGTGTATCTTTGTTTTCAATTTTTAGGCAATTCAGTCAATACAATAGGTAAGGATTGTATAAGAAATAATATCGGTGAAAGGAAGACTCTAATGAATATATATTTAGAGAATTTCAGATCAGAAATGCCTTAAAGATTATAAGAGACATATATTCTTTTACTTATACCCAACAGACTTAAACTCGTAAACAAACACGAAAATAGATAGATAGATTGATTGATACAAATGGTATTTTTACTTTAATTGCATTTATAGTTAAATATACTCTATGACTAAGTGAGTAGCAATTATTGTAAGTAAAAGGTTTCTCAAAATTATTACCGGTGATATTAAAATAAGCTAATGGCGCTATCTTTTAATTACATTATGCAATTGCTTTAGAAAATAGACAAGCATGAACACTTCAGATTGTCAATCTCGTGTCGAAACAACATTTAAAGTTAGATACAGAGATAAAAATATAGATACGGATAACCTGAGATGTGTATTAAGAGAACGATTTAGTTAGTTACTTAGATAGATAGATAGATAGATAGATAGATAGATAGATAGATAGATTTCAACGTAGATAAAAAGATATGAAGAGGTTTAGATATGAATAGATAGGTTACTATGAATAGACTTAGGTAGAACTAGATTAGATAGAATTTACTGGCCTAATAATTCGTTTAGGATTATTTTAAAAACGTTTACATTGATAAGGAACAAGTAATATGAACAGAAGAAGTGAAATAACGGGGATATATGAATGGCCTAAAACATATAGAAATAGCTACATATGAACAATCTGAGTTTAATATGGACAAGGTGACACGAATAGACGTAGATATATAGATAGATAGATATATATAAAAAAACTTAGAATAATATGGACATGCTGACAGGAATATATATATATATATATATATATAAATATATATAAATATATATATATATATATATATATATATATATATATATATATATATATATATATATATATATATATATCATCGTGTCCATATGCTTTCACTTATATTTCCAAGAATGATGCCCATACATAAGTGTGTGAATATATATATATATATATATATATATATATATATATATATGTGTGTGTGTGTGTGTGTGTGTGTGTGTGTGTGTGTGTGTGTATATATATATATATATATATATATAAGTATGTCTATATGTATGTATAAATATGGTGCCTGGAAATATGTGTGAAAGCAGAAATTAATTTCCGCTTAAACCACTGAGAAACAAAAAGTATAAATATGCATTTGAATGTATCAACGAAAAGAGCTGAAAATGAGAAACTTTAAAAAGAAAAAAAATTATACAAGACCAAAAACAAATATTTTGCCAGCCTGGTGGAGGTTATTATAAATTGTCGCAATTTCTATATTTCATAATTTGTATTGTTGAAAAGAAAAAAAAACAAATATATTAACTCAGGGCGGTTGTGAGAACATTGAAACCTAATGAATTTAGCATATAAAAATATGGGAATATATTCATTGGCGTGCACAAAGAATACACTAGACGTTTCAAAAATGTTTACATTCTTATGTATGTTATATCCGTCAGTGTAATTCTTTACATAAAACAATTGTGTTTTGTTTAGTTTTATGGCATATCAATCATTGTACGTTATTTAAGATCAATCCTGTTTATATATATATATATATATATATATATATGTGTGTGTGTGTGTGTGTGTGTGTGTGTGTGTGTGTGTGTGTGATTCTTAAACGTGCCTGAGTTTTTCTTTGCACTCAAATGGTTTAAAGTATTGTAATATAACAGACAGAATTTACCATCTTGTATATTTAGTTTGTTCTATCAGACACAAAGATAGAACCCTATCAGGTGCAACAACTCCGAGTTAGAGTTGATCTGGGAGCAATGGCAATGAATGGGTACTCCGAATTCCCCAAATTATCATGGTCTGAGTCTCACTATCAGATGGTTTAATTACATATCCAAGGCACTCGTTTGGTGCGGGATCTTACCCCCTCTGCAGAGATGTAGTCGGTGTATTCTACAGCTCCCGCCAACTGAGTTGATTTGTTATAGTTTCCTGTATTTATTTACTTGTCATAATCATCTAAAATGCCCTGTCGTCGAAGCTTAGAATATACAGAATGCTTCCCCTAAAGAAGCGTGAAAAGGTTCTCAACCAGCCCCAAAATGATAACTTTGGTATGACACTAAACTACCTATGGTGGAGGTGAGACTTTCCTTCCGGATCACTGAGGATTATGGATTTACACTTTCGTCACCATTTATCCCAGGTTCACTGTGACCCTGAATAGCCGAATTTGTGAGGTCAAATACATTTGTTTAAGATAACATTTAAAATAATTTTGGACCATATCAATACATTGATTTTTAGATCATTGGTATTGCAAAGGATAATGATTCTTAGGATATTTTTCCCGGCGTATGATAAGGCTCAATGTTTTTTTTTTAAACTGATTTTGGTATAACATAATTTCACACACCGTAAAACTAACCGTCTAACACCATCTTTTATCATCATCATGGATTACTTTCATGAAAAATTCCGGAAAATATTATCCCTGGGCAAAACATTTTTCTTCGATCATATCTATTCGATACCTTCTTAGTATCTCTCACGAGTTACGTGAGGTGCTACTTATGTAGCCTGTCATGAGCCTATCCATCATCAGGAAAACAACAGGTTTGAATTCAGAGTTTTTCTTCACCTAGACTGATAGCTATATCAATGTTTAAGTGCACAGTGTGACTTACCCATTAACCATAGATACAGAGTGAATACATGTATTCATTCTGTTCCAAGGATATTAGTACTATATGAAATGCTAGCAGCTTTGAACTGGCGTCATTAAATGTATTTCCTACGGCGTTAACCGTTACGCCACGACCACCAGTAAGTTTATTTCTACTCAAAGTGATAATTTGCTTTGTCTTATTTGCAGTTCGATGATTCACATTGTCATGTTGCATCGGAATCACTTTGTTTCTTCTTGAAATAACTGCGTTGCATAATGGTTGTCAAATGCCTGACGAGACTGTTTGCATTCTACTTCATGCTAAGTCTCTTGAGAATGGCGTAAATCCTTGTCTTCTTTCTCCTAACAGCTAAAGCCTTATTACAGCAAATAGTCAAACTGCTAGAAGATCGACACCATATCTCATCCTGACAGAGTTTTTGGATAAATACATAGTCTTTGTTGGATTATGCCCGAAAACGTGGTTTTAGATTGTAATCACCGCCGCCCCTAATATAAAGAAGCCTATTTGTAAGTAAATAATCCTAAAGCTATAAACAAATATGAGTTACTCGAAAATATTCTATCAGAAAAGGAAATACAAATGCACCCTAAAACAGCGACCTTAATAATCATTCATTGCCAAGGAACTGAAATATCAAATAGTACAACACCTCCATTCATAACCTCAATGGAGAACATTATTTCTCAGATTAAACAATGAGTATTTGACAAAATCCAAAATAGTGCAGAAATTTTTTATCTAAAATAATCATAAATTAAACTATAACTGAAAAAAACAGATGCATAAAATATTTCTATGCCCAAATTAAACATTTTCAAAGAGCAAATTGGGAAGCCGGGTAGAAGATGCAACTGCAGGGATTCTAAAACTTTTCAATAAATGTGGAATCTTCAAGTAAAAAATGTAATTTACAAGGCTATTTTTACTTGTGACAAACATGGAGTAGATGAGAGGGAAAGGATCTAATCAGAGCCCCAGATTAGAAAAGAACATCCCAAAATCCTAAAACTAGCTTAACGTATGGAACCTATTATAATCATACTACGCGAGCCATTTGTGTGAACAAAATCAAATACCGTATTTACCAACCCCTCCGCTCGGGCAGGATATGACACAAGGTCAATTTTTAAGCGGAGTTGAATTCAGAGTTTTCCTTCTCCTAGACTAGTTGCCTCACCAAAGCTGAAGAACCTAGTCTGCCCTACTATTTACCCATAGCTGGTGGGAGAATGATTGGATTCATACCTTTCCCAAGGGTATTAGTGCTATGTGAAATGCCATCAGTCTCGTCCAGGATTTGAACTCGTGTCGCCGTGTTCATTTCTTACAATGATAACCATTACACCACGGGTACCTCCATTAAACAAAATGAACAAAATCAAATACGATGTAGGTAAGTCAGCCACATTCGAACTGAAAATAACCAAAAAGTACCAGCAGACAAAGGAGGCGAGAAAGGTTACAGATTATGCCTTCAAAAAAAGCTGTACATTGTCGAATCATCAAATTTCAATAAATTTCTCAATCGTAAAACGGTGTTCATTTAAAGATGTCAGTACTTGTTATTGTGTCATTTCAACTAACTAATAATTACTTAGCATATTAGAATATGCACATAGAGCTATGATTTAATTAAAATATGTAATTACTTTTGAAAAAAATGGGCAATCATGCAATCTTCAGATAGGCAATTCGATGTCGAAGAATATTATTCCTACATATTATGAACACACACACTCACACACACACAAAGATATATATATATATATATATATATATATATATATATATATATATATATGGTATT
>OY757910.1:7788680-7871180 GCA_963585895.1 Sepioteuthis lessoniana
CTTTCTGTCTCTCTGTCGTATGCTTAAAATATATAACTAAACGGTTTTATATCTAGTTCTTTATATGATTTTATAATTTTCACAGAAATTACAATTATATTTTATTTCATACTTATGCAAGTTTCACTAAGATCAATATTTGTTTGATTACGTACTACCACTTTCAAAAAATCAAATTAACATTATGTTCACTTATTTGTTGTTTTTTTATTTAGCAGTAAATTAACTAATATCAGATCAGACACAAAATATTTTTTCTTTAATAGTTGAACATATACATACATTAAATTTTCCTTAAACTTAGTAGACAAAATTATTGATATTAATGGCATAATTTTAGTTCAAGCAATACAGAGGAAATATGGAATGTCCCATATAAGAGGATAACAAAATGAAAAACATTGAAAAAAAATAGAATAGATACTTAGCTCCTCTTTCTCGAGTTTAGAAGTGCACTTTAATACATCTAGTTATTGTTTAAACAAATTCAAAGAAATATCCTTTATCAAAGTGATTCCGACTTTCAAATGACCGTGTGTCACGATTGACCGGTCTATGGAGAGTCGAAGTTAGAATGAGGACAGTAGGCTAATCTCTGATTGAGAAGAAAAAGTAATAAGAATAAAAATCTGACAGAGTGTCTACGGATCGGCCTGCTGATATGATTTAATCAGGCCAAAGCACTTGTTGTAGGTCAGTCAGTCACGAGTGAATGACTACGGTAATCAAAAACTCAAGAAAAACCGGGGATCCTAAATCTTTTACGCAAGTGTACAACAAGCGAAAATGAATATGGTCCTCCCTCCGGCACCTTGCGGAAGTAAGAGGACGACTCGACTTTGTAAGTCAATTGTTGAGAAACGTGACGAGGAAAAGACGATAGTTGAACATCGACCACGATCATATAAAGACCGACAAAAGTTGCGGCCCCCATATTAGGGTGAGCTCTGAAAAAGGATCTCACACCAAATGTGCAGTTGTGGTGACGAAAAGAGCGAACAAACACGTTAGAACTACAACAGAAAACTAGTAAGAAAGTTCTAGATCTGTGTCTACTGTCTCTCTTTTTATTTCTCTCTTTCTCTCCTCATGGCATGTTGTGTCTCTTTGTCCATCTCACGCAGGTGACTTTGGTGTGTTTTAGTGAACTAAGACAGATCTTTGTGTGTTCATCACCTTTTCCTACGTTGAGGTTGGAACAGTGTCCAGCTACCAGCAAATACGTAGCTATACACGCATAAACCCGTTCGTCACGTGGTGATACAACATTTAATAGATCGTCCTTGGTGGATGAAGCCTACTCATAGACAAAAAAACTAAATACAGGCTTAAATCGGGACTGTTCGTTAGCCATGGAGATAATCCTCATAAATTTCCTTAAAAAAAACTTTAAATCCCCTTTTTTTTCTGTGGCAAGATGCATCATCATCCTGAAAAATGACATCATCATCAAAAAACCAACATTTATAGCTAGAATTAAGAAATTATCTTGAATGTCTGTGTACACATGGGCATTTATTGTTGAGGAATGATTACTGCCTACCAATTTCTTGAAAAAAATGCAATTAAAATGAAAATAATTTCCTCACTTTATTGTTATTGTTTAATTGCTCTTCTTTTCGGTGACCAGTTCGCATTTAAGAAAAGAAGGCATGGAATTTTGAATTGTCTGAATTTCTTCATTTAATCTTGACATTAAGTTCGATACTAATACAATTTTCTATAAATACCTGGTAGATGGTAATCGGTTTGTAACTAATAAAAGTTTCTAGTGCAAGTAACGATTTATTCCCTGGCCAGGGAAAATTGATAAATAAATATATTGACGTGTCACCTTTTCTCTTTTATGAAAGCATTTATTTTTTATGATTATTCTCCAAAAGCAACATGAAAATTCACTTGAAGTGAAAGGGCTGCAAGTGAAGTTAACTCCAATATTACGGACTCATTTTCCTAGTTACTGTCTGAAAGACATTGCTAGCTTGTTATACATACCCATTTTGTCCTCATATATTAGAATTTTAAACCGGTCCCTTGTGTGACAATACACCACCGGCCGGGCCACTCTATGTCAACCTCCTGAACCACTCATGGTCATCAGATTGTCTACTAGCTTTTCTCATCTCCGGCCAAGGGTATTTTACATTTTTTTACGGACGCACAAAACACGACATACACATCCGGGAGGATGGAAGAAAAGAGAACAAACAATTACGGACTTGGGTTAGCTCCAACCGCAAGAAGGGAGACGTTTGTGACACTTTTGTGTAGCTTTCTATGCATTTGTGGGCTGGTGCGGGCGTGTACTTGAGCAAAATTCCCTCAAAGCCACCAGGAACGCTGACTCATCCTCTCACGTTGGCCAACTCTACCTCTAAGTCCATAGGTCCTAGGAGTCACCTTTCTCGACCGTCAGCCTCCCTTGACTTCTGTCGACTGCCCTGTTCCTGTCAGCTGCTTTCTTCTGTCCAGATCTGTGACCTTTCTTCCCTAGTCTTCTTCCTCTCTCGTGTGAGATCTCCCGCACAAGCCCTTTGTTTGAGTTTCGCTCCAAAACAGACAAAGGGATCCGCTGACTGGCACTCACACAACGAGTGCCCACATCGTGCCACAATTGGCCAAGCGATTAGAGTGTTGCTAATGGCCCGAGAGACCGGGTTTCAATCCCAAGTTGAGTCATAACAAAGACTCAAAAACCAGTACTTGATACCTCCTTGCTTAACAGTCAGTATTATAAGGTATGAATCAAGAGTAAAGTGAAGCAATTCTGGGAAAGGAGTAGCGTCTTTCCCCTACACTTTGGTGTAGTAGCTATTGAAAAGGAGCCTTTCAAGTTTCCTGATAAGTGTCATGGTTTTGTGTTGGAATTAGTGGATGAATTTATCAAAATTTTCCCAGGCTCTTTCAGACCTATCATAGGCAATCATCAGGGGTCACTTACAGCAATAAAGAGTTTTATTTTGAAAGTGTTTTTTTCTAAAAGACTTATCATTTACTAAAGATTAAAAACCTTCTACCTAATTATTTCCAATACCTCTTCCCCCCTCCAATGAACTTCTTGATAAAACATACATCGTATATATGTTCAAATTTCACTTGGGAAACTGTGTCTCAAATTAAAAATATTAGTTTGTTGGTCTTACCACTACAACCCTTTGAAGTCGGCCTACTAAGCACCTTAATGGTTCTAGCTTTTTAGTCTTACATCTTAAAACCCATTCAATGACCAAATTCAAATTTCGAAGGATTCTAATTGAAAACACAACTATAATAGTACATGAAATTAAGAGCTACGACTAAAAATCCTAGATATCCTATGTATAAAAACAAAAACATTTAGACTCAATAGAATTAATCTTGAAAAGAGCGACAAGGTTTTGGAATGCCTCCAGATTTTTTAGTATTCTGTATTTCTTGATAATATTCTATTTCCGTTGATAGCTTTCTATTTTTAAATTCATCAACATAAAAAACCTAAAAAAATTTAAAAACTCTTAAAAACATTCTTTACTCATGTAAGCAACCCCTGATGATTGCCTATGAAAGTTCCGAAGGTGCTCGGGGGAATTTTGGTAAATTCATTCATCAATTCCAACCTGAAACCAATACTCTTATCAGGAAACTTGAAAGGGTTTTAATAAACTTATACACACAAAATGTGTCTTTATTATTTAATCAAACATGCTTAACTACACACACGCACACAGAGACACACACAAAGACACACACAGACACTCACTCACACACACACACACACACATGCATATATACATATATATATACGTGGTGCATTCTATAAGTTTCCAGTTTTCAAGTTTTGTACCGGCTCTTAAAATTGTCGTAGACTCTTGAATATTCAGTAAGTTATTGTCATATATCTTATTAGATGACTGACCAATCTTTATGATTTCAGGTTCAAATGAACAGCTACAGCACGAACTAGAATACACCCTACTAAAGTGTGATTGTCACAGACGGTGAATTTCAAAAATGCAATCTGTACTTCTGGGCACTTTAGAAGAACGATATGCAATAAAATTGAATTTTAAACTTGGAAAAAATGCCAGAGAAACGTATGGAATGCTTCAGACTGTTTTAGAGCATCACGCATGAACCGAGCATCAGTTTTTGAGTGGCATAAGAGATTCAAGGAAGGCCAAGAGTCCATGAGGGATGATGAGAGGTGTGGGAGGAGTAAGGAAGTCAATAGATCAGAGTTGATTGGCTAAAGGGTTCAGGTTAGGGTTACTATGTTGAGGTTTTGAGGAAGTTCAGGAAGAGATTCCTTGGGAAGAAGCCTGCACTCTTCAAATCGCCTCAGTGACATTTCCACCAGGACAATGCACCAGTCCACAACTCCATCTATTTGACCAAGATGGGAATCAAGACAGTTGCTCACCCTCCCTATAGTTCAGACGTTGCTCCCTGTGACGTTTGGTTATTCCCTAAACTGAGAGGCTGTCGTTATGAGACAACTGAGATGAAAGAGGCTGTGACAAAGGACATTGACACGCTCACACAAGAGGACTTCCATGGAGCCTTCCGGAAGTTGTTGGGACGGAACAACAAGTGCATTTCAGCCGGTGGAGATTACCTCGAAGAGGACTATAGTTTCATGTGTGTACTCTCAATAAAAGTGCCCATACGAAAAAAATCTGGAAACGTATTTAATGATCCTCGTGTATATATATATATATATATATATATATATATATAAACAGGTTTTGGCCTTAAATAATCCTTAATAGGTAATATGCCATGAACTTAAATAACTAAAACAACCCGCTCTAGTTTTGAATGTTTTTTCCCGAAGAATGGTTACCTTACCAATGAAAGGTGCCCAGTCTTGCATCCTATTTATTCATAGTTGTTTTGAGAGAGATTCCTATCATTTCCAAGCGTATTACCATGAAATGTAATACAAACGGCCTCCTCCAGTATTTGAATACATTTCGTTGAATCCATAAATATATTCAAGTTTATAAATATTGACTGAACATTAATTTAATCTATAGAATAACATACGTTATTGAATAAGATACATTATTCCATGTGCAAACATAAGTATTATTCAATTTATCTGTACGCCACCAAAAGGTTTATGAAAAAATAAATTGCCCAAAACACATGAAAACAAATGAATTGTCATGTTTTACAAACACTTTCACGCACAGATGGATGGACATACACGGGTGAACATTCAGGCACACACGCACTTCTGCATTCTCACGCACACACACACGCACATGCACACTGATGGTTGGGATGCCCCAAAAGTAAATTACAGATAGTCACGACGAGAATTTAAGCATAGAGACAACTGTGACTAAAACTAAAGTTTTGTATACATTATTTCTTGTGACAAGCTGAGTAGCTTATGTAACGTCTCAGAAATACATACTTATGTTAAATCTATAAAAAAAACTGTCTAATGTGGCTATAGAACTTGATCTTTCACAGCCAGTGTTCCATTAAATCGTCCCATTCGATGAGTCATCTCAGTGGGTGTCATAGCACATGTGTTAATAAGGTAGGGTTTGCTGATTGCATCTAACGTATAATGCTGACTTTGCTCCCTTATTCGTTTTATGTTCTTCGCGAAGAGTGTTAATATTTGTACGACGATAGAAGAAATATATCACTTTCGATGGTGAATGCGTTTAAAAATAGCATACAAGTACTGCAAATATATAGATAGTATTTTACTTGTATAGAAGCACATGTACTGGTTGGCTAATCAGTAGTTTTTTACGACATCTTAACCTGAACAAGGTTATTTAATGCCAAAGTCACTTCAGGAATGGTGAACTCGATTTATGAATGGCACAAAAATATAGCATTAAAATCATTTTAAATTCGAAACTCTTTATTATCTCGACCAGATCTAATTGACCCATAAATGGGAACCTAGCAGTACCTGGTCAGAAGGAACCAATGAGAGATGGCCACGATGAGGTAACTCAGCATTTCCCAAGGCTCCTGGACTGGAGCCTCCTCATTGGAAGCAGCTTATAATCCTACCCAGAGTTTTGTATGTGTTTATTCCTCTGAAAGAAAACAAATTCAGCGTTTTCGAAGCCCCATCAACAGAGCACAAAACATTTGGGAGTATTAAATTTTTATTCTTTTATTTTTGACCATATTTCGTAGATATAAGTATACATATTTTTGCTGCAATCAAATGCATAATAAATATAAGCTATATGAAAATATTCAAAGAAACACACTCCCCACTGACCCTGATAAAAAATAAAACTTATTATATTTAAAACCACCAATATAGTCATTAATAATTATTCTTTTGCTTCGATTGGATTTTAGCAAAAAAAAATGACATTATATATCAATGTAAATGTCCTTTAAGAGATTGTATCTATAAAAATAACAATATATACGTCAGTTTAGCGTCAATTACACTATGGAGAAGATTTACAATGTATCTATCTTTCTGATACCTGTTCCATAGCCTAACATCTAAAAAAAAACATTCATACCCGACGACTGAATTTCGGAAAATTTTTACCAAAAGCACAACAATTTTAGAACAACAAAATAACAATCAAAAACTGCAGATTCTTGAGGAGCAACATGTAAAGAATATGAAACCCAAGCAAATAGAATTAATTTTGAATTCACTGTTAATGTACTTAAATGTCTTTAGCTACTGATGTTATTTATAGAAACAAATTTTGAAAAAAAAAAACACAACATAAAACACGAGTATAAACGATCATTTTTACAAAATAGTAATGAATATACTAAAGTTACATTACTTTTCTAATACACCCACCTGATGATGGACAAAGATTGGGCAGAAAGTACAAGGGAAATGATTTATTATGAAAGGTTTATTTACCCATTTCCGCCAAATATCATAAAATCGATACGGCAACTCGAAAGAATTAACAAAATAATATGCCGACATAAATGTCTATCATGCTCAATTATATATATATATATATATATATATATATATATATATAGGTTTGGTTTGGTTTGGTTTGGTTTGGTTTCATGGCATATCAACCTTTGTAGGTTATTTAACGCCAAATCCATTTTTATGTAAATAATCTGTTCTATTGAAAATAGTTCAGTTTAGCATAAGTATACAGTTTAATTGTCAAAAACATTTCCATTTCAAACTATTCAAGAGAGTTACATGTAACAATTCACTTAAGTGTAAATGTCTAAAAACAGTTCTATTTCAAATAATTCATTTAGGCATAAGCACGCAGTTTAAGTGTAAGTACGGTTTAATTGTCAAAAACGTTTCTATTTCAAGCTATTCAGTTTACTCAAATTCACTTTAGCATAAGTATGCTGTTATTTCTATTTAACCCATACATAGGGCCCAATCAGATGCTACCACTCCGGGCCAGAGTGGACCTGGGAGCGATGGCAATGAAGGGGTACTCCGCATTCCCCAAAGCTCCAGCATTGCTGGAACCTCACCATCAGATTGTTTAGTGTCATATCCAGGGCACTCGTTAGGGGGGGTCTTAACCCTCTGCAGAGAAGCAATATATATATATATATATATATATATATATATATATATATATATATATATATATATATATATAATGTTTTTGATTTTGTCATTATTTGTGTAAGTGTAAATTTTTGAAAAAAAAAACTATTAATATTTTCTCCTAAATGATACAAAGAAATAAGCACCTATATTTTTATTCATTTCCCAACGCCATGCGTGCATATATGTGGTAGATACGCGATAAAGAAGATGTCAATTTACTCTTCTATAATGTAAACTAAACAGAGAGAGTATCTGCCCTCCTACTATATTCAGTCTAATTGTCGAGCAAACTTTATTTATTAGCCTTGTTTAGGCAACCAGTCCCGAAGAAGGAAACTCTGACTTCAAAGCAGGTTTACTCCGCTGAAAAACTGACACTGTGTCACATCCTGCTTTCGGCGGGAAGATTTAATAATGTAAACCGTACAATACTTTCTTTCTGTGATTTTGTGCTTTGTCTTAAAGCACTTTGACTGTGTTATATAAGTCTACTTTAATTCAAATGGATAGAGGGTATTCTTAGAATTCTCTAGTATTCATTCATATTTGAACTTGCACACGTATGATTGTCGTTCTTACATAAGGCTTATTGTTGATTTAACCGCCTTTGTACACCCATTCTTAAAAAGGAAGGCTTTTTTTAGGCAAAACTCTGCTTAACTTATGCAAGGAAGGAGTGTTCATAAGAACCATAAACTTTGTATGACTATCTTGAAAGCTTGCTGCAGTTTTCTGGATATCCTATCGAGCACAAAATAAAAATTACTTAAAGAGAAATCTAATCCGAGGAATTTGAAATGTTAACACATTTCAAGATAAGGATTCCAGCCCAGAGCAGAAGAATCTTATTATTTCGAGCGGGTTAGGCATGTGCAATATCGGCATTTTTACTATCACTGGATCTCAAATTGCAAATGTATCTCAACTAGAGGAAGTTGTGGTTTAGTATGCGTTTTTCTGTGTGGAGAGAGATGAACATGAAGTATATATTGCCGTTGCAGTTTTTTTCCCTTTAAATCTGTTATTGGAAAACCATTGCTTCAACTCACTTTGACTGTTATGCAACTTCAGTGCCTTTCTCCGAATAGTTAATTGATAGTTTCTATTAAACCTTACACTCTACATTATCAAAAGTTCTGTGTTATCATAAATTATTTCATAGGAGAAGTTTTAAAGCAAACGTCGAAATAAATCATGTTATTCAATTTGTATACTTGGTTATTTTTGTATTGGAAATATCAACCCAAATGACTTGCTTCTTTGTAACGAATCACCAAAAGGATCACATGAATAGTTTTCCAACAGAAAATTATAAACATTCTTATATGCATCCTATATCCCAAAATTAGTAACTACTTAATTACAAGTGTCAAAGAAATAAGAAGATTCTAAAAGGCAAATAAATGGTTTTTTAAACCTTATTTTCCATAAAAGTCAACTATGTATTTAACTTCTTGTATAGATATTTTTTATCTTGCCAAAGTATTTTTTAATGTTATTTGAAATGTAGGCAAATAAAACACAGTCGTCCAAGATTAAACAAAGTTATATCATCAAACTTTTCGTGGTTTATAAGTATAAACCTAGAGAGATTTATAAAATAATCCTTATTTGGAAAGAAAAAATGTTTTAGTTAAACAAATCCTCACAAATGAACTAAACAAAGATTTAACACCACGAAACTGAGACGAAAAGAAAGTCGATGGAATGGAAACGCACTGACTCTTAGGTAAAGTAAAAAAAACTGGGTGGACCGTTCAGTAAAGAAGGACATGCAGACAGTCTTCTTGGACATGAAAGGACACATAACTTTTGATTCAACAGTAAACTGTTCCTCCTATTGTCAAAACATAAGGAAAATTTCACGTTATTCATTGAATGAACTACATTCAAGATAAAAAAAAAATGTCAAATTTGAATACTTCTTTCCAAATTTACAAAATCCTGAGAACAATGGATTTTTAACCAAATTCTATTACTCATTCATCCTTTTGACTTTAGTGGTATCATACCGTGAGAAAGGAATAAAAACAGGTTGGAATATTTTTAGGCTCAATATTTTGAAGCCTCCAGGACATCTCTAAAGGATTCAGTATACATTATGTTTGGCTACTTAAAATAAAAATCAGAACTGATTCAATAAAAACATCAACAAACTTATTATAATTTTCAAATTCTTATAACCCAATGTCGATCGTGCTTTGAGCACTCTAACTGTATCCCCAGCAAATTTAACTGGTGTCCGTTCCATACATATTTTTTGTGGTTTAAAATCATGATCTCCAAAGATAAAAACATAGAAATAAATTTGAAACCTTGCGTAAACGCTGCCTTAGCACCATATTTGATAATGACCTCTTGATGGTATCCGATAGAAGGTATAAGTGGATATTACATGATTCAGTCACCACTTAGATAGACTGATCATGTGATGAGAACAATTATTTTCAGCCAATAGATTGCCAAACTTAAGAAAATAAAACATAGACATTCACAAATTAACCTCCCAGTTTAAGTTCAAGTAAATCACCCAAAAAAATTTTAAACAAAAATTTGCAATACTGTTCTTTTTCATTACGAGAGTGGGAACTCCAGTCAGGCAACTGCGTTCAATTTAAGACAAATGGGCTGGGAAAACCTATGAACCCACTTATCTCCCGTTATGGGTTAAATTGTATCATGACTTTTCTTCTATAAGGATGGTTTTGGCATTAAATCACCTACAAATATTGATATGCCAATAAACAAATAAACCAAATGAAACTAAACTATTCTTTCAAGCCATAAATAAAAAAAAACAACAAAAAACGACATGTTTATGCGTTAATATTTGCATAAAATATAGGCTCTTAAATTTTCTGTTGAAAAAAAGATCTCTTATATGGAGCAATGATTGGTTATTTTGATTGCTGTACTTTGAATAATATCAGTTTCGTTTTTTCTTTGTTTTAGACGCGTTCTTAGCGTGATAATTCTCCTCGTAAGAAATGAATTCAGTAAATCTTATTCAGATCCTGAATCGAGGTGTTTGTGTTTCTCATTGCGCCAGTGCCCCTGGAAAGGTAGGAAGAATTCTCCTCTTCCCCCACCAGTCATAAGTAAAATTGTTTAGCGAGCGGAACTTTCTAGTACTGATAGATTTTAACCGCTACTGAAGAAGAAAAAAACTTTGAATTCAAAGCCTGAAGACTTTTTCTCGGTAAAACTCTGGTACATCATTTTTCATATATTCGCAACTACAAAACGGGTAACTGGTTCTTTATTAGAAAAATCACCGATGGTTTTACTTCATTAAAAAAAAATCGAGGTCGGCAGTCAGACGTTACACATATCTTTTTGAATTATTGGGCTCTCCTACGTAAAGATCACACACACACACACACACACACACACACACACACACACACACACACACACACACACACACACACAAGCTCGCTATATATATATATATATATATATATACTTTAAGAAAAAAAGAAAAAAACGGTCACATAGGATTATAAATTTATTTCCGATCTGTTACGCATTTTTGAAATTTTCAAAAACACGAAAAAAGTTAACAGGAATTCTTCAGATCTTTTAGATAAATAACTAGAATAGACACAGAAAAAGGTGGGAGATAACTCTTCACCCCTCTTCTATCCCCTCCCACCTTTTTCTGTGTCTATTCTAGTTTTTTTATCTAAAAGATCTGAAGGAGTCTTGTTAAATTTTTTCCTGTTTTTGAAAATTAAAAAAATGCGTAACAGGATGGAAATAAATGTATAATCCTATGTAACCGGTTTTGATGATTTTCTTAAATAATTTATTGCTCTGTATTATTGTTACATTGAGTTCTTTACCAGGAAAACTTAACTATTCACTCATGAATAATTTCTTGTTCTGATGGAATTACTCCCAACTCCGGTTTAACTGGACCAAAGAATACACACACACACACACACACACACACACACACACACACACACACACACACATATATATATATATATATATATATATATATATATATATATAGGTGAAATCAATCAATCAACCAACCAATCGATAGGACTGACTTTTTGTTTGAAACTTCCTGGAAGACGACATAGTTTTTCAGACACATGTAAAAAAGGATATAAAATAGGTGAAGGTATAAATTAAAGCCAGAGATGGACCTCAGAAGCAGAGATATTAAACTCAAAAAACTTTTGCAGAAGAGAATATGAAATTTATATCACACTTTCTAAATACGCGTTGGAAAAGAGAGACGTTAATGATATAACTTTATTGGTAAAATGAAGAATTTTGAATAGGTCGTGCTTGATCGAAAAATGGTTTCTTTGCTTGGAAGCGAAGACATCCACTGTTTCTTTTTCTTTTCTTTTCTTTTTTTCTTTTTTCGTGCCGTACCGAATCGATGTTCCTTTTGTGAAAATGAGCATCAGTCAAGCTTATTGCGATCATACATTATTTCATTACATATAAATAAAGGTGAGTGATAATATCAAATTAAACACTTTTAAAAAAAAAAATTGAGGGACTTATCTTAGCTTTTCACTTGTATAATCGTCAGATGATCGCAATTCTTTGGAAAAAAATTTTCGAAACATCTGTTATTTTTTATAAAAAATATCATTACGGATTATTACTAATTATTACATATGTTTATTTATATCATTACTCATTACACACACACACACGTATATATATATATATATATATATATATATATATTTGTTTGTTTCAGTCGATTAATAGGTTACATATTCAAAAGTAAATTTGAAAAATATGGTATAGAAGATTTTATTCGGAGATAAATGCAATCACAATTTCATCTGTTGGGAGAGATCTAGGTTATAGATTGAGGATATTGCTGGGGGTGAGAAATAGTAAAAAGAAAAAAAAAACATTGAAAACATTAACCTAAGCAATAGGGAGGTAAGAGGGATGTCATTGTAGATAACAAAGCAGTACGGATTTCATTGCTTACCAACGAAAAATTCATTCAGGAAAACTGTATATAAAATATGAAATCGGCTGTTTACAAACGATGCTAGTAGTTGGGAATAGATTTTTGTCAATTTTTTTTATACAACACTGCTACATCTATTTATTCTATCAAAAGAATCCGAGCCAACCTTTTTCATACAGATTAAAACCATAAATACTCTCGAGGAGGTCTGGGAAACACACGAGGAACAAAAGAGGGAAAATATTTTAAATCGTATAGATTGTGTAGGGGTGCACATTTTCTTAAAAATGACAGTGCATAATTTAAATCTGTCTTTTTTTATTTGCCTTTTCATCTTCTCGAGCATGATGTAGCAACTGACGATGAGGTCAGTTTAATGATTGTACAAAATTTCTGATGTTCTAACGCGTGTACGTTTACTTTCGTGGGTTATTGTCGAAGTTTGTTTGTTTAGTTGCTTGGTTGTTTTTCATGGCATATCAACCTTTGTAAGTTATTAACATCAAATCCATTTTTGTACAAAAAACAGTTCTATTTCAAACAATTCAGTTTAGCATAAGTACACAGTTTAATTGTCATAAACATTTCTATTTCAACCTATTCAGCTTAGTCAAGCAGTTCTAATTCAAACAATTTTGTTGAGTATAAGTATTGTTTTTGTTTACACACAGTTAAATGTCAAACAGTTCTATTTCAAACTAGTCAGTTTAGCATAAGTACGCAGATTAGTTATATTTGACCCAAAGACAAGACCCTCTAGATGCTACCACTCCGGGTCGAAGTGGACCTGGGCGTGACGGTAATGAAGGGGTGCTCCGCATTCCCCAAAGCTCCAGTGTTACTGAAATATCATCATCACATTGTTTAGTGTCATAACCAGGAAACTCGTTAGGGGTCTTATCCCTTTGCAGAGAAGTAGTTGGTGTATTCTACTGCCCCAGCCGACTGGGCAACATTGTCAAAGGTGTTGGTGCTACTACGCCGTAGATGATATAGATGTTTTCTCAGATAAACGATTATTTTGAAGGAAAACATTTATTGCGCCCAGTTGACATCAAGTTTAAACGCGTAGTTAGTCGATATAAGGTTGTATATCAATAAATCACGGATCAGGATCTGGATATTATGACTCGAACGGTGTATTTATGTCTGATGCATTTGAGCTCATCTGTTCCCACATGGAAATAAATATTGCTATGTAGGTTATGTCCATTTTTTAATAAGTATTGTTTCTCATTCAAAATATTCATTGCGAAGCGAAAACATTTTATAATCTACGGCATAGTCATACCCAGCTTCTCGACTATCCTGTCATAAGTTGTTCAGAAAAACAAATCTTTTATTTCTCTCTAATTAAATTGATAGGGTAACACCATTTGTGGAGTTCGAAATTTTTCTAAAGAAAAAAAAAGCACAAAAAACTGTCTTATGTCTAACAAAGATTTGGTTTGCATGAAATGTCGCCTAAATGAATTGACACATAGCTTGGTTAACACCCCTATTAGTTGCAAAGAATTCTTTAGCCGAAAGAAACATTATCACGTATCGAGACCTTTGAATTTTAAGACAAGTTTATATTACAAAATCTGATAAAGAGGCTTGTATAGAAATACTCAGCCATTCTGATTAATTTCTAAAATGTCGGTCATATTTAACGATGAAATCAAATTTGTGAAATTAGATGATGTCTTACAGGACATAACGGAAACAAAGCTACGGAAGATATTCCTGGAATTTTAAAAGAAAAAAAAATGAAAATATTTAACCATATGTACATTATGTTGATGACCCTTTTGCTTCTTTTTCATCACATAACGAAGCGATACAATTTTTAAAACAATTGAATAAATTCAATCAATCTTTTAAATGTATGATGGAAGTAGGAAATAATATGATGCCACCTTCCTTAGACGTTTTAATCATTAGGACATCAAAATCTTTCGTCAGTACCATTTACAGGAAACTAACTTCCATAGGGTTATGCATTAGTAAGGATGCTTTTGCTTCTTAAAGCAGGAAAATACACTTTAAACCCTATTTCATTATCGTGAACTTTGTTCTGAGCGCAGATTAAAAATGTAACTCAAGAAAATCACTACACCTTTCCTTATAAATATTCATTTTGAAAAGGTTATTTTTAAGAGAGTCACATTTAAAATGTTCAAATTTAAATAATATCAAAATACATGGACACCCCATATGTACAGTTTATATCATATTCCGAGGATCTAGCGGTGAAAGTGTAGTTGAAAAAATCTCATTGGTTGTCAGACATCGTCATTATTCTACCCATAGTACATGTGATTTTAGTACTATATTATTTCCTATTTTCATAGATGTATTATCTTTACCTTGCAGAAAAGTTTAGTCCGATATCGGTTTAGATGTCTGTACCAGGCTCTCTAGGTCAGATTATCCAAAGATTCGAGACGAGAATCCCCCGCATGCGCCAAGCTCTTAAGTTAAACACACGAATACACCTATTCGAGCATTCAAAGACTCATGATTTTGCTATTACTGACAATTACATGGTGTGGGTTTTATTCAAACGAGGTTTTCTCTGTCTTACATTAGGCTCGTGTAAAAAATTCTTCATATCCTTAAAGCTGTCCTCTTTATCTAAGCAGAGAATTCCCTCACAAATTGGACTTATTTTAAGATTTGTCTTAACGGTCCTTTGGGAACTTTTCTTCCTTCTATTTCGCTCTTTTCAGATCGTTAAACTTATTCATTACCAACGATTATTTTTCTTAAAAAGTGTTGATCCAAAAGCGTCTCAGATGTTATATTTGTTGATTTTAATTTCATTACCATTTAAATCATGCCTCCATATATTTTAAACTTAATACTCAATTGACATTGTACTATACCATAACGGGACCATAAGAAACATAATATTTCATAGATCTTCTTTTATACTTATTTTCTTATCTAACCTTCTTCAGACACTTTGATATTCTGCTTGGGTGTTTCTTGGGTTGACTTGGGTTCATCGTTGTATCCATTTCAGTTTTTAATCAATTGCAACATCAACTAAGATTATTTCTTTAGACATCTTTACTTCTCTCAATTCCCATGAAGCAAAGCAGCTGGAGAATTAGCCATCCTAAGCACCTGTTCATTTTCAGCTGCTAATCTGAAATTCTCTATCTGATTTGACTGTTCCCACGACAGAACCAACCAATGAGATACTTGCTAAAGGTGTTGGCTACGGGTCAAGCATAGTGTTTTTTTCGATGACTCTTCAAATTGACGAGTTACCAGTTAAATATTTGAATTCAAATATTTACACTACCTTAGAAAATGAATAGGCACCCTGACATGTTCAAACGCAGACACAAACACACACACACACACACACACACACACACACACACACACACACACACATATATATATATATATATATATATATATATATAATTTTGAATGGAGGAATTTCTAACATAACACACACAGATATATATATATATATATATATATATATATATATATATATATATATATATATAGATATATATATTACGTTGTGCTGTCTTTGAGCTTGGGGTTCATACCTTACGCATTCATCAACGAAACCCTCTTTCT
The DNA here is from genome assembly GCA_963585895.1 of Sepioteuthis lessoniana. NCBI lineage: Eukaryota > Metazoa > Mollusca > Cephalopoda > Myopsida > Loliginidae > Sepioteuthis > Sepioteuthis lessoniana. Next base: position 7,804,760 of record OY757910.1, read on the forward strand.
ATCGATCTATCTACATTCATAAATGTATAACAGCACTATCATTGATATTGAGCACTATTTAATAATACCTGCTAATTTGGTCGACCACTAACTTTTCCAGGGAGCTAGTGATAACCATAAACCACTACAATATATATATATATATATATACATATATATATATATATATATATATATATATATATATATATATATGCGTGTGTGTGTGTGTGTGTGTGATAGATAAGATTTTTTTTATGATAAAGTATAACGTGTTTAATTAATGAAAAGAGCAGTTAAATGACTGCATTTGATTGTGTGTGTGTGTTTTGTTTTTTTTTGTTTTAAAAAATTACACTTAAAGAAGATGTTTTAATGGAAATATGTTTTTATACAATATTCAGGCAATGAGGTCGGGTGGTATGTTCGTGCAGGACTGCGTTTCTCTGTAATACTTGCCATAATTTGAATATTTCGCCCCACCCAAAAAAAGAATAAAAATAAAAATAAAATAAAATAAATCAAATTAAAAATGTAAAATAAAATAAATATTTTTGAAAGTTTCGTTATCGGCGGGTCGATAACATTGAATACTTGTTCACATGGCTACATTTTGTGACCATTATAAAATTTTCATTCAATATATATATATATATATATATATATATATATGTATATATATATGTATAATGCATATATGCATATATGTATATATATATAATGCATATATGCATATATGTATATATATATATAGTGCATATATGCATATATGTATAATGCATATATAAATCCGCTGTCACCTTTATTTTGAAAGGGGAAGATGTAGCCTTTTGTCCATTTCATTATTGGGTTTTATTAATAGATAGCGTAACATAATCTGAGAAATATGTTATCAAACTTCTAAACTTCTTGGTGTTCAATTTAAATCTTTTCTAGGAAGGTCAGTGACAATTCGTAAATGTTTGGCGTAAACTTAGCTGCCATCAATATCTAATGCATAGGACCGTTTTTATATTCAATAGTCAGTTTATTATATGGGTTTGGGCACACACACATATATAGAAAATTTTATTAATTCTGGTGAAATATTATCCAAATATTGTCCGAAAATACAACTTTTACATCATTGAAGATCTAAAACAATAAACAACTGTCTAAAAATGAGTTACTGTCTAAAAATAGGTATAAGCCCTATAATCTATTCTTGATTAAATAAACAAAAAGCTCCGTAAATTCAGTAATTTTATTTTAGCATATAGTTTTAGTGTTGTTTTGTAATAAACAATTACAAATATATATTTTGATTGTGAGATATTCCACCTGAAAAAAGCCTGTAATACACATTTATTCATGCATAGAGAGATTACTTGATGAATAGAAAGAGAGTTGCTGGTTAATACACAAACACACATAAGAAAAACATATATATATATATATATATATATATATATATATATATATATATATATACGCACCAATACACACACAAATATATATGTGTGGAAGGAGTGTTTTAAATTCATACAAATATCACAAAAAATGTCAATATATGTTCTAATATACCACAGCTATCCAGCGTATATATATATATGCAATTCGCAACACAGAAATACACACAGACACCACCTCCATATATATATATATATATATATATATATATATATATATATATATATATATATATATATGTGTGTGTGTGTGTGTGTGTGTGTGTGTGTGTGTGTGTGTGTGTGTGTGTGTGTGTGTAGTTTTGTATTACCCATACAATAAATACTACTCGCACATTTAGTGATGAAAAGTTTTTTTCTTTTATGCCAAAGATATCAGAATTGTTACTTAAGGAACGTTCAAAACAGCATTAAGTTTTATTTATAAAGTTTCAGCTTGAGATTCTGTAACCAATAACATTACTGCAAGAAATATGTAATCAAAAATAAAATTATAATATATATATATATATATATATATATATATATATATATATATATATATATATATATATATATATATATATATGCACACTCTGATATATATATATGCATTTACTAACACTATCAAAAACAGTAACGTATATACAGTCAGCCGTTAACAATCTATCCAAACTATAGCTTTACTTATACATCCCCTCCCCGCTCTCTTTCTCTCTCTCTGTCTCTTTCTGTCTCTCAATATATATATATATATATATACTCGGTGAAAAATGTGGAGATTCCATCTTTAGCAATTTTTCTGCTGCATTTCTGATCCCCTCGGCAAAAGCTTGTATTTATCCTGACAACCCAATTTAACTGTCCGCTAGATCGACAAATAAGCTTTTCCTAATATAGCATCTGCCGTTTGCTGGTTTCTTTGGGAGATGGAGATGTTGAGGGTCACTCAGAGCATCAACGAAACACTGACCAAATCCTGCGGAACGCGTTTCGAATTCAAGCCGCCAACGGACATTGGCAATCGGTTTATCACATCATGTGCGCTCCAGTGAACGCACCCATCGGACCTTGCAATGAAAAGCATTATAAGGAAACCATTTCGCAGTTGATGAGCACCTTGTTGACCACACATTTTCGTGACAAAATCTGATTATATATCCTCACAACAATCTATCCCTTAAATGCCGCGAATCTCTTAGAAATGAAGGAAGAGCACTATATATATATATATATATATATATATATTGTAAGATAGAAAAATGTTTTTATAACGATTAAAATTGATAAAAACAAACAGAACATTTAGGTGTTTCTTATTCGGCATATCTTCAAGGTCAATCGTCTGTAAAATTGACCGAATGCGGTTTTAAAAGAAAAGGATCTTATAATGATTTTTGTCTCCTTCCAATTATTTAGTCTAAATCAAGTAAATTAATCACAAATATTTCTAATTTATCTTTTAGTTCTCTCTGTCTACACTGAGTCAAACGTTGTGTTTTAATTATCAGCAACTTCCATGATGTTGAGATGGTACTTAATCCAAGATCACTGCAGAACAGAAAAATACACTTCTGATTAGTTGCCTCAGCGTGAATTTATATTCAACAAGTGGTCACCAATGGCGGACTCATGCGAATGTCCCGATGATATTATTGGTGCATGTCTACGTTATTAAGACCATGTTCCTTATTTCCTTATTTTACTTCTAATTTCACACACACACACACACACACACACACACACACACACACACACACACACACACATTATATATATACATATATATATATATAGTCATTTGGCATAATATTGGGAAAAGGTATACGTCTCAGTGTAGTAGCTATTGCAAAAGGAGCCTTCCGGTCGCCCCCAACTAGGGTTGGCGAAATTATATGCACGGTTTTTTTTTATTTTTATATTTTACTGGAGGGAAAATTAATTAGCGTGAGAAAGTAAGGATTTTTGATTTTTAAAACACGATGAAATTTTCTCGTCGTTAACCTTTTGTTAAGCTCCGTAATTTCATCATTCAAATTTTTTAACATTTTCCCCAATATTTGTTTTATACTGTATTGTTTAATATTACTTCATAACAAACTTAATAAATGTTACAGAATAGTGATTTTAATAAATACTAATAGAGCCTGTTAATGGGTAAATGGTCTTTATTTCCCCTTTGCTTAAAAGCCAATTTTGCTGGCTATAAACCTCACATAATCTCTGAAAACAAATCGTAAGTAAATGAAAATAACCAACTAGGATATTTGCTTTATTAAAAGCATTAAATCCTTATTTTTGTTCAGACATTATTTTGTTTAGATATTATTTTGTTTAGACATTATTTTTGTTAAGACATTATTTTTGTTTAGAGGTTATTTTTGTTCCTACATTATTTTTGTTAAGACGTTATTTTTGTTTAGACATTATACTTATGTTGGAGAGCGCCATAAGAGTACTGTTACGTCGCCATGTGCCCCGTGGGCTTGCAGGGTGCCGTTCGTTCCCGCCCAAGTCCACCAGTTAAAGCAGGGCCCACACGTGGGCTGTGGTTTGCCAAACGCTATTTAATATTACAGATATCACCAACTCCCTAGCTAAACCACATTTTAAAGCCACTAGGTGGATTCTAGGTGAATTATTAAAAGGCAATACAACTAACTGGCAAGCTTTCTTCCTCAAATACAAAGTCTTCGACAAATACAATACTTCCACAACCAAAAAATGGACTCTGAACTGCTGTGTTTGGGTTAACAAGATTAATAACAATATTCTTTTATTGAAAAAAATTAAGAAACAAAGAAAAGACAGGAGAGAGAAAGTATTTCTTCTGAATGGTGGAAGGTGAAAATATACTTCTTCAGTGGTTGACACGTTCCGCTTTCTTTCGAATTTTGGGATTTAACGGTAGAGATCGCGCTCCAAATCTTAAGTTTAACTTCAGTGGGGTATTCCTCCTTTCTCCTCTATCTTATCATAGTTATTCTTTCTCCTGTAATTTGTCTTTTATTCACGCCAGCATGAATACAGCAATATAAATTTGAATATAATTCAACTGTTTGTTCACTTACTTGGGATCTTGTAGAAACTTTCCTTTCCACTTTTTATATTTTCATTACTGCGCAGCAATAACACGTTGATAGAAAGATGTACGTCTTATTTCAGATAAGACCAAGAATAATCATTGTCTCATTCCTCGTGGACAAATCTTTTCTTTGGGTATTCGTTTAACGAGGCTTACCATACATCGGAGTTTGAATTCATTCAAAGGAGAAGTCTTTTCTTTTCTCTCAGTGTTCTCTGAACGGCATGACTTTGGAATTTGGGTTTCCTCCATATCCCAAATTATATGACTTCACTCTCCGACGAAGAAACGGCAACTGCTTATGTGTCCTCACCCTTCGACGAATAAACGGTAACCGCCTATCTTACGTAGTTTGAAAAATTACCATGTGTTGGCTTTTTGGTCGTTAATACCTCAGTACCCATCATGGTAACAGGTTTGCCTCTTTCCGCTGACGCATACATGGGTTATAGAGAGTGGGGTTTTCGCATTCCCATGTCAGCTTGTACTAATAGGTAGGATTGAAGAGAGACAGCCTCTCTTTCCACTGCTAATTCTTAATTACTACTATAGTCGGCTATGGCCAGCGCGTTGTACCTCCTTTCCCCCATAACCCGGTGAATGTGTGAGGGTGTTATATTTCCTCGTAACAGTACCCACACTTTTATTATTTTAAACATTGATTAAAAGTTGTCTTATTGTTTTATTTTATTTTATGGAATATCTCGTAAATATATTTGAAATGTATTTGACTGATTAATTGATTTTAACGGCATCTCAACCACTCAAGGGCTTTTTTGGGTATTAAGTTTAGGAAATCACTTTCATTGAACGTGCATATTTAATTTTTTTGGTCCAGTTGTTTCTTAAGACATTTTTCTTTTTTATGCATTGTTTTATCGAATGCAAATAATTTTTCAACAGATCAATTTGCCCCAATTAAGAACATAAACAAGTACTGCCTCTCCAAAGTGGGAAAACATTATTTCTAGAATCCTTGTGCAGACTCGATAAGTTGCAGCGAGTCACCAGAAAAGGAAAAGTTAAGAGTGGACTTTTTAGACACGGAATTGGATAAGAGTATTTTGCTAACCGTTCATTTTGTAAAAACAAAAAATCAGCTCCCAAGTCCATTTTGCGAAGTGTTAAACGCGTCTTTCTGATTGGGAAGAAGCCGAGAAGAAAATTGAGAAACAGTAAGTATATTCTCAAAATTTATTTTTGCTTTTCATTCTTCTTTGTGGAGCTGAATCGTGGATTTTACGGTTTCGACCCAAACTATCGACCGACTGATCTTGTCTTAAAAGAATCTACACAACTTGCAGTTGAGTCATTTTACGGATGAAATTGCAGAGGCCACGATGAAATATTTCTACATATGTAATTGAAATTGAATAACTCACATCATTGTTCTTGAATCCATGAATTTATGAATCAACGTTTGTATGTGTCTATGGTAACCAGTTTGCATAAATCTTGTGAGATGCCAAAACGTCTCTGCTTGGACGCAAATACAAGTTCGGCTATTATAAACACAAAGGCACAATGCTATATATCTCACTCATATAGATCGGACGCCAATAATTATGTAAATGAAAGATATATAAATAACTCAATGTGACAAGCCTTTTTTTTCAACAAGATGAAAACCAATGTAAGGTTAACTTATTCGTTAGGGAACTGTGTTTATTTTATGTTTAATTTACAGTTTTTTGTGCAGTTGTTTCTTAAGATATTTTGGCACAAGGTCCAATTGAATACGAACAATTTTCATACATATCATTTTGAGCCATCGTGGAACTTTAAGATGAACTAGCACTCAGAGCCAGAATGGACCAAGGAATAATGGCAATGGAAGTATACTCCGAATTCCTCAGAGATCTACAACTGAAGCCTCACATTTTGATGCAGTTAGGTTTCATACCTAAGACACGGTGAGTCTTGGAAGCATCCAGCGAAAACCAATTATATTAATCATGTTACTACAATAAGCACTCAAAAGCTATTTATTTGAAATACAGTTGGCACTTATATTGTACTTATATGGTAGGCATTCCTATTGCTTTTTATTTCAAAATATGATACGCACCCATATTATTTATTAAAAACTAACTTTCGATACTATTCCAGTGTATCTTACTTGGTCAGTAATATTCTTTTTTCCCTGCCGGCTTATATTTAAGAATTTCGGTTCGGTAATGGAAAAGTAAATAAACATCACGATTTTATAGAATATTTCTTCATTGAGTTTCTTCTTGCAGTTCCTCAAATAATACAAAAAAAAATGTCGAAGCTTTCATGAGATAAATCCAGTAGGATTTCTTGTTGTTTTTGAGATTGAAATTCATTTTTTATGTTACCTTTACGATCAAAGATTTCTCTTTCTGTTCTTTTTTGCGATAAGCACATATTCAACAATCCAAGAATATTTTATTGGATGCAATCACGTTCACAAGCGATTTGAGTTTTACATTTGGAAATTTCAGATATAAGTCTATATTTGAATCTCTAATCTACGTTTTACCATTCGTTCTTCTTCAGTGATGTATATATTAGCTCGGTCTCTCTCTATCACTGCTTCTTTTTAACATCCTCTCTTTCAGTCACAGTTTCTGTCTCTGTCAGTCTGCCAGTACATTTTGCTATGAATATGTTCTATGCCGTAGATTTTGGTAGCATATTTTCTATTATTAATACAAAACAAATATAATTTAATTGTATTGAGTTTCCCAGAAACTCTAGAAACTTTTTGGTGGGGGAGGGATAAAATAAACTTTTTATAACAACTTTTCCTGTTGAACTCTTCCAAATTAAAAAAAGCAATTAAAACCCATTACTTCGTTTTTTCATGAATATGCTGAGGGCATATTACCTTCAAAATCAAATTCTCAATGAACTGACCGCTAACTAATATGAAGATCCTTTAATCATTAAGAATATAAATTGTTTGTACGATTACGATTAAAAAATGTTCGTGACAGTCATCGGGGCTGCAGAAAACACCGACTGCACCTTTGCAGAGGAGTACGACCCCACTACGAGTGTCCCGAATATGACACTAATCAATCTGATGGTGAGGTTCCAGTAATGCTGGAGCTTTGGGGGATTGCGGAGTACGCTTCATTGCCATCGCTCCCTGATCCACTCTGGCCCAGAGTGGTAACACCTGATAGGGTCCTATCCATGGCTTAAATTGAACTAAATTTTGTACTTATGCTAAACGGAATTGTTTGAAATACAACTCTTTTGACATGTAAACTGCATACTTATGCAAAATTTAATTGTTTGAAATACAACTATTTTGACATTTAACTGCTTGTAAACAAAAACTATACTTATATTAAAATAAATTGTCAGAATTAGAATTGTTTGGCTAAACTGAATAGTTTGAAAAGAAATGTTTTGGACAATTAAATAGTGTACTTATGCTAAACTGAATTTTTTGAAATAGAATTGCTTATTTGTATAATCATACATTAGGCATTAAATAACCGACAAAAGTTGTTATGCCATAAAGCCAAACAAACAAATAAACAAACAAATTTAATAATGTTTGAATAGAATATAAACAGTTTTACTAAAACCGGACAGTACTTTCCGAACAAACTAGCATATATATATATATATATATATATATATATATATATATATATATATATATATATATATATAAGGATAATTCAATAAATAGTGTGAATGTTAGGAAAAAAGTTGCCAATAAGAAACACAGTTTACAATAGTGCCATTTTCAATGAAACTAAATGTAATGGCTCCTCTTACGTCCTGACTGCTGCGCGAGGATCTTTTTCTAAACGGATCATCAATGTGTTTCCACTCCATGAACTCAACTTTCATCTGAGGGCCTTACTAAGAAACCCATTTATAAAAAGATGTTTGATTAAAACTTACTTTTCATACACACTTCAAATTTTTCCGTAAACGGGATATACTTTGAACTTCTCACCAAAGAAAAAGTTGATAGGAAACTATTGTTCAAACTCTGCGTCTCAACCAATTTAAATAAATTCAAAGCAATTAATTTTACGATATTAAAATGATTTGTGCTCTGAAACAATTTCAAACCCATCATTCTTTACATTTATGGGGGAGAAATTCTGCCAATATTATTTTGCTTTTTTCCGAAAAAATTACCATATTATTTAAAAGCCCTTGTTTATTTATGCTGGTGCGAAAGGAACTTTTATAAATTGAACAAATCGTAAATAAAAAGGTGGTAGATATATATTTGTTTCAAATAAATTTAATATTACAGTTGTAATTATTTTGAACATCTAGAATAATATATCCTTCATCTAAAACACATGATGAATATCAACTCTGTCTTTCTTTAAATAGTTACTACAACCTACAATCATATATATATATATATATATATATATATATATATATATATATATATATATATATATATATATATATATATATATATATATTCTTTTTTATTTATTTTCTTCCTTATATCTTAATTCTATCCTTCATTTAAAAAATATATTTATTCCGTTGATTCTTATTAAATTCAGCATTTGAATTACACTTATTATTGTTTGGCAGTGTTAAGTCTTCGGCCTTTTTCTTTCTAATTTTGTGGATCTAACATTATCACCTCTGTCATCTTTCTTTCACTTGATGTTGGTTTTCTTATTTCTTTCCTTTTTATTTTCTATTTCGCGTCTTTCTCAAGCTTTTACCCACCTTATTTGCTTTCGAAAAGGCAAGTGAAACTCAATAGTAGCGATTGCTTCTTTTAGCATTTAAATCTAAAAATTGCACTTGCTACCACCTTACATTCTGAAAGACGGAGGATATAAAAATAAAATGAAATAAGGGAAAGAAAATTGCCCGCAGAAATCGAAAGAAAAATGTGATAGGATCGCCGTGCAATAAAAATTGTTCTTGACGCTTTTGACATTGCCCAGATCTTCTTAAAATGTTTATTATTTGCATCAAACAGTACATTTGCTCCAGTCATGTAGGAAAAAATCTCGTTTTACCTAATCGCCTTTTCATCCAGTCAAGAAAGACTTGTTCGAAATGTGCAGTTCTATTTCTGACTGTAATTTGCCATCAGGATAGAGTATTGCTGGTTAAAGATGTAAAAAAGCATACAATAATAACAAAAACAAAAATGATTCAAATGAGACATCATTAAAGAAGAAGAAGAAGAAGAAGAAGAAGAAGAAGAAGAAGAAGAAGAAGAAGAAGAAGAAGAAGAAGAAGAAGAAGAAGAAGAGGAAGAGGAAGAAGAAGAAGAATGTATGAAAAAAACAAAACATAAACACTTACTCTCTTACCACTACACAAAAACTAACAAAAGTGGAACCACGTCAAGAAGAAAAAAGAAAGGTGTATAGTATTTAAATCAATGACAATGTCTTCAATGAAATTTGTCTGAGTTAAATGGGCAGTAAATGACGAACGTCATTAACCAGCAATGGCTTTGCATAATATAAATTGTCCTGGATTTCAAATCTTAAGCAGAGGCTTGTGTTTGGATTTTAGATGAAAAATAATGGGAATATTACACATATATGAGAGGTTATCATTTATTATCCGATGGAGGGTAATAAGTACAATGGCTGAAACATTGATTAAACATTACAAATACGAGGAAAACACCTTTGAGAAAATTCTCGTATGCAATAATATAAACTTTTCCCCAAACTCTGACTGCCCAGTCTCTGGGTATTAGACTGCCCTGATTGTGTTATCTGCAGGACAATAGAACCGCCTCCAAAAATTTATGTCCTTGGTTTGACACTAAACTATATTCGATGGTAAGGTTCCAGTTGTTGAACTTTGGGGAAAGTGAAATCTCAATTCATTGCAGTTACTTTCAAGTCTTCATTGATCCTGAGTATTAGAGTACCCACTCTGGGTCAAATAATTATATTTGAGCAATTATTTACATTAGAGAGGAATGCTCGATAAAAAATTATCGTGAGCTAAAACCTCTTCTAAAACTACAAGGAAAGTAAATATACGCTCAGATGTAAGCAATTCCCTAACCAAGAGATACAAAATAACCCCAGACGAGTTTGCATGCCCTTAAAATCAGTCAATAGACTGAAACGTTGCTTACATAACTCGAAATAGTTTTACAGACAACGTAACTGGTACAACCGTTCCAGGATGCAACTTAGTTTTCTGAAATCTGTGTATTAAATTATGATAAATAACCGACATTAAATTGACTTAAAAGTAGTTTTATGTTTCCAATAAGCACCGCGTGATCTGCCCTCAAAATCAGAAGAAAAAACAAACAATTTCCACTTTTTGATATATTGTACAACATAATCTTCCTACCTTTTCATTTGTATAAAGTTTTACCTTGTACCACACTTAACCAGATTTAATTAGTATCAACTTCAACATGACGTCTGACATGCTTGTATTGCAAATATACCAATTTCAATCCTAAATAGATAACTTAAAACGATACATCAATAATTCTATAGTCTGTCTCGTTATTTATTGATTTTCAGCTAAAATCGTAAATGTATAATGTTGTACGTGTGATATTAATAAAAATCACTGAATTTACTGCTTTGACAAGAATAAAGATTATGCTTAAAATAAATGTTTGTTTTTCCCCATTTATGGGTTTATTTATATAATTAAGTTGATACTTATTTTCAACCTGTCCCAGTGAGTTTTAAAACATCATTAAATTGAGCGTTGATTTTTCTTTATGGCTGCTAGTTATATATTTCTTGATACAATGCAATCCTGGGGGTATTTTTTGCCGAAACAGAAATTACATCCTAAGCCACAGCGTCATTCAAATTAACCATATAATCAGTGGATGTTAATTAGTGGATATTAATTACTATGTAGAATAGACTGAAAAAGCTCAATTAGTAATGGTTTGGTGATTAGAAAAGGTGTCAAACTGCTGAGGAGTTGCGTGTGGCATGATGGTCAACGATGCAGAAAATGGAATCGGCAAGAGAGGTTCATATTCGCATCAGGATTCGGGCAGAAATCCATGGTCCTGTGAGACTAACAAAAGCAATTTTATTATTTTGAAATGAAGACGCCTGGTTATTTGCACAGATTAGATTGAATCAGTTAAAGATTTTATAAAACACTAAGTCCTTAGCGAAACATTCTCAAAGAAATTAAAACATTCTCCCATGAGAATAAAACAAAATTTTCTTTAAAAAAATTGATAACATCAAAAAATAAGTACAACTATAATAAAAAAAAGAAATTTCAAATTTTCGTGAAATATCTCATTTTCCAGAATAATTTCTTTATATATCTAAAAAAAAAACGTAATTTTAGTAGCTGCTTCGTGCCCAAGAAAATATTTTGCGAAATTTAATTTTGGGTATAACCGCTGGTTGATATCTCACGTGGTGAAATGGTTAGTAAGAAAGATGAGCTGGCTATTATTAGTGAGTTTGATTCTCACTGGCTGCCGCACATTTCTGAGCAACGTCGAAGCTACACTTATAAAATAACCTCACCATTGGCATGTGGAATATGTCAATTTCTCTTCGAGAAGTCAATGGATGACAAAAAATACGCTAAGGATTGTTGATATTACGTGATTCCAGATTTTTACGGAACCATCTGTCAGAATATCAGGATGAAAATCTCATTAAATAGGAATTATTCTATTCAAGTCAATATTGTTATGACATATAAAAGGAAAATAGTGTCAGAGACGTCAGGGAGACTTATTATTTTGTCTTTTGACATAATTCTGTAGACGCCACTGACATGTAATGACCCAACCCCGCTGCTATGAGCGGCATATTGTCAATTTTTAAGTGGAATAAAAATGGTTTGAATACAGATTTTTAACCTTCTTTGACTCATAGCTTTATCTCAGCTAAAGAAACTAATCTAACGATAGTTGGTAGAAGAGGATTCGTGCCTTTCCCAAGAGCGTTATAAAACACAAGCTGCCAAGTTCAGGATTTGAACTCGGGTCACCAACTCCATTGTTAACGTTGATAAGCATGCCGGGACGTATTTGTTTTTCTATGTACTTGTCTTTTATTTTCTATGCTGTCCTTCACCAAACTATCTTCTTTATCGAAAACATTCTTGATCAACATGTTAACACATAAATTATGAATACAAATTTGAAAACAATGCCAAAATTGTTTGGTAATTTCCCTTTTATAAGTGCCTTAGTTATCAGGTACAATACCAGACCCCTGTCCTTTTAGATGATGAACAGATGCTGCCTATGTGGACAACTTTACTAAAGCAAAACACTCCCATAGAAGATCCTGCGGGAATCGAAGATCATTACTCAAAACTGATCAAAGGTGTTGGTATAGATTGCTAACAATGTTTATTTTGATAAATAAATAAATTTCATCATTTTCCCCTTGGAATTATAAAGACTCCTTCCTCTCAATATGCTTTATTACTCTTTGATAAAGTATAACAAATTAAAATATTATGGAGGATAAAATTAAAAGGAAGTCAGACGCAATAAACGGGTAATAGTTGTTGGCGACCATAGTCGAGAGTAACCCGAAGGCTCCCTTTTCGATAGCTACTACACCAAGGTGTAGGGGAGGGCGCTACTCCTTCCCTGGAATGCTCTACTTTACCCTTGATCCGTACCTTATAATGCTGAGTGTTAAACAAGGAGGCATCAAGTACCATTTTTTGAGTCTTTGGTATGACGCGACCTGGGATTGAACCCAGGTCTCCCGGGCCATTGGCGAACACTCTAACCGGGTAATACATAGGCATAAAATTATTATAATGGTCACTGTATCTTTTTAGGGTTTTATGGATATAAACTGGAGGTTTCACTTTCGGATCACATTTTGTTTTCTATGTTCAACTTTTCATTGCATTTGTCGAGACAACGGGTAATGACAGGTCTAGTTACTTTGCTTTTAACTTGTCGGATGGTTGATTAGTTTAACGGGTTATCAACCTTTATCAGGATATCAAATGTCGAATCCAATTTTCTTTCATTTTTTCGGAGCAATTATATGGTTTAAAGTAACTAATGATAATCAAATGTAAATTATTTTACCATACAATAACTATTCCTATCAAAATAATTAGCACACATTTGGTATTTTTAAGTGTTCATATCTCTTACTAACAATTTATGCAAAATTATACAATTTCAAGAAAAGTTGCCTCACTCTAACAAATAGTATATGCACAAACAAGAATCTGTTCTGAGAAGGAAACGTATTCGATTCTTTCGGATAAAAACGTATATACCAGTTGCAAACAAAAAAATAACATCTTCTGGCAGATTTTGCCAGAGTAAAGTGAAGAAAGGTAAAAAGCTCGATAAATAACTGGACCTTTGCAGAGAATTTAATAAATGTAGGAACATGAAGTTGATGGTGATTCCTGTTGTAACTGGAATACTTGTATAAGTCTCCAAGACAATCCAAACGAATCAGAAAAAGTGAGAGATTAGAGTAAGAATTACAACTATCTAGATTACAACTCTGACAAAATCGATCAGAACCAAATAAGAAACTGAATGAAACACAAAATAAGCTCATCTAATATATAGATAAATAATACTGAGAGAATTCATAAACGTTCTTCAGTAGTTAAGAAAATGCACATATCTTTCGAGGAACAAGTCGTAAATTTCTGAGGTACAAAAACGGAAAATGCTTACGTGATAAAAAGGGAAAATAAAATAGCCATTACCATTTACTCTTTCATAGCAGAAACAGGAGACAAGGTTTCTATTCTTCGAAGAACTGAAGAAAAAAAGAGGGCGGTAATCGGCTTCTTTAGTGTTATGTGACAGTCCAAGGGATACCCAACGGAGCCTCCTATTTTTTAATGGAAATAATTGTTTATTGTCTCCTTAAAAGATTCACCAAGTGATTAATTCAGTATTTTTGGAAGTGTGTGACACTAACCTACACACGTAGAATATGAAATTCAGATGAGAATGGCTTAAAACACCGTTAACACTGAAATATATTCTTTGGTTAAAATACATATATTCGGTTAAGAAATAGTTGTATATACAGAAAAGAGCCAAACAACAAAAAAAGAGAAAAAAAAGAAAGATTACAACCAAAAATAGAAGAAAAAATAACAACAGTCTTCCTTGAGCAAAACATCCAGAAATAAGAATTTGATTATGGCAATAGAAGCCGTCGTATTACAAGCAATAGTATTATTCGCAGTGTGTCACTCATTGAACACATTAGAAATAGAATCCCCAAAGAAAACTAGAAAAATGAAACCAAAACAGTCCAACTGACAACCCGGGCAAAAAATAGAAATGATGAAAAATAAATAAAAAAAATAAATAAATAGAATGAATAAAGATAAAAACAAGAGCAAAAATCGACTTATTATTATTAAATTCCAGGCAGTGTCTTTTCAAAATTTCCCGAATGAATAAAATAAAGCACGTTTACCAGGAAGTCAATATTATTATTAGTAAGATATATGCAGATGAGAATTTCGCTGGATATAGTAAGAAGTGCTTAGTAAATATTTTCGATTTAACTTAAAGTTTTAAAATGTTCTCCAAATAAGAAAAGCCACATGTAAAAAGACTGACATACTACATCTTCGATTAAAAAAATATCAATAGCCAGCTACAAAATTATCTAGGAACGAGAGAATTGCTAAATATGGAAGAAGAAACCAGTTAACTAATAATTTACTCGACTGTGATATATATATATATATATATGGGAAAACTGGAAGGAAATCTGACAGTATGAAAATGTAGACATGATAAAAACAAGTTATTAAGAGAATGATTGAGTTTGTTTAAATATTCGCCAATGTTTAACATTTTGGTTTTACACCTTCAGCAGAAGTTGTCCGAATACAAAATGAAAAGAAAAAAATGAATAAATTTTAGAATATTCCACTTCCGTTTGTAGTGCTCAGAAACTTGACGGATACAATTAGCGTTTTGAAATTCATTAAACCATTCCTATTTCATCACACACACACATACACACACACCTCTCTCTCTCTCTCTCTCTCTCTCTCTCTCTCTCTCTCTCTCTCTCTCTCTCTCTCTCTCTATCTATCTATCAATATTTTAGGTTTATATTATCTATTTCGTATCTACCTATATATCATTAACCACGTGACTGAGAGCCATATAATTTGAAATGATACTCAATTAAACAATTTTCCGGTATTTTTTTAAAATTATATATGCAAACAAACATCTTGGAATTATTGTTTTGAATTCCTGGAGAATATGTATGTTAGTAAATTTTTAGAGCTTTTATTTTTGCATGTTCTATGAAATATTTAGGATATTTAGTCGAGTGAAGAAATTTTATCATTTCAAAATTTGTGGGTACAAATCCTGAGAGTTGTAACCTAACTATTCAATTACAACCGACCTCAAAAAACCCTAAACAACCTTGGAATGAAAACTGTCAGTAACTCTTCAAAGACAATTAAGAATTATATTAATGATAAAAATAACCAAATCCTCATCGAACTCAGAATAGAAGTGTATGAAATTACATGCCTTGATTGTAATAAAAAATATGTTTAAACTTACTGTAGTCTTAAACGAATTTACGCGCACAAGAGATTTTAAAAGAGCAGACCTAAAAAACAGTTTGGTCAAACAAAATTTTGAAAGTAATCAAAACTAAATTAATTTGAAAGATTCTGATATATTACTTTTATACGTATTTAAAATGCTTGGAAATTGAATCTAGTATCAATTCAAATTACTATAAAATCAGAGGCCAGTTTTTAAAATTGGTCTCTTTATTTAATCAAATTGAAATCGAAAAGTTAAGAAACCCTTCATCTAATAATTCAGCTTCCCCGTTTTTGTATATATTTTGAAAGAAAGATAAACGGATAGTCCAATAAAAAAGTCATATTAGAAAGAAGATAAAAAATGAGAAGTGTTGACGTACGATGATCATAAAATAAGTTTCCAGACTTTTTTCGTATGGGCGCTTTTATTGATAGTACACAGATAAAACTCTAGTCCCCTTCGAAGTAATCTCCTCCAGCTACAATGCACTTGTTATACCATTCCAACAACTTCAGAAAGGCCCCCCAGAAGTCCTCTTGTGTGAGCGTGTCAATGACCTTCGTCACAGCCTCTTTCATCTCCTCCATTGTCTCATAAGGACAGCTTAATGTTTAATCGAAAGTCACAGAGAGCCAGGTCTGGACTATAGGGACGGTGAGGAACTGTCTTGATGCCCATCTTGGTCAAATAGTCAGTGATAAGGATGGAGTGGTTGACTGGTGCATTGTCCTGGTGGAAATTCCACTGACTCGATTTGAAGAGTGCTGGCCTCTTCCCAAGGAATCTCATTTTTAACTTCCTAAAAACTTCAACATAGTAACCCTAACCCTAACTCTTCGGCCAATCAACTCTGGTGTATTGACTTCCTCACTCCCCCCACACCTCTCATCATCCCTCACAGACTCTCAGCCTTCCTTGAATCTCATATGCCACTCAAGAACTGATGCTCGATTCATGCAAAATGGTCGAAAAGCAGTCTGAAGCATTCCTTAGTTTTCTGTGGCATTTTTTCCAAGTTTAAAACAGAATCTTATTGCATATCGTTCTTGTAATATGTCCTCACGTCCAGATTGCATTTTTGAAATTCACCAGCTGTGACCATCATACTTTAGTAGGGTGTATTTCAATTCCTGGTGTAGCTGTTGATTTGAACCTGAAATCATAAAAATTGATCTGTCATCTTATAATATGTAGAGCAATAACATAGTTAATTTTCACAAGTCTACGACAATTTTAAATGCCCGTACAAAAAAGTCGGTAAACATATTGAATGCACCACGTATAATGAATATTGATGATGGACACGAACTAAATGATATAAACATCAACATCGTGATAGATAGATAGATAAAAATTTGTTTAATAAAATTTTAGAACGCTACTTGCATCACATAAATTTAATAGTGGAAATGTTTAAAAGTTGTTTTTTTAGCGTTGGGAAATATTTATATTAATAAATTCATATATATATATATATATATATATATATATATATATATATATATATATATATATATATATATATATATATATAAGGGTTCATTAATTATCCCACCTCAGTTTTCGCGTTGGATGGATGACATCTTTCAACCCTGGCCACCACGGAGAACCGATGACCTTTGTCCGTGTTGTTAGATCAAGCATAATTTATTATACTTAGAAGAGATATAGAACCATGTCAACTTATCTTTCTTTTGGTTGCTGGCTTTTTTCTTCTTTTCTTCTTTTCTTTTTATATCTTATCTCTTCTGGGCTCGATATCATATGGTTACAATGTGACATTTATGGTTCGTTTAATTTATACCAATGAGTTTTCTGTAAGTTGCAAAAATTAAGAACTGTCTCTCTGTATATACATATATATGTGTACTTGTGTGTGTGTGTGTGTGAGAGAGAGAGAGAGAGTCAAATGTGTCAATATCAAAGATATTTTAAATATATCTTTTTGAAACTGCCTATTTCTTTTATGGATTCCCTCTATTTTTTTAATCATACATTGACCTCTTCGTAAAATTTATCCTCTTAAACTGTGTCCTTTACGAATTACCCTGCTCATCCAACAAGTAGCTCATTCTGATGTTGATATAACTTGACGTTGATAGCTGTTGCAATATATTGTTCACACTTTATCCACTTAAGCTGCGTATGATAAATTTCAATCGTCAGTTTAAAAGCAATTATTGTTAGCTATGATCATCTTCACTTATCATGTGTTAACAAAACACGTTTTCCTTCTCATCCTATTTCTTGCCACAACATTCAAAACATGCCAGAAATGTGTCTTCTTATCAGCAATATTTCCGGCGAAGCCCATCGGTTAATTCGTAAGAAAATTTCAAACACATGTCAAGGGAATCAACATTAATTATATTTGTTTACATAATAACACATTACTACTTATTATCTTTCTGTCCTGTTTTTTGTCATTCATTTTCTTTAATCTTATTACTCGTTTATTGATGTGGTCTGTGGCAGATATTTGTCAAATATCTAACAAGTAGAATTAATTATTTAATTTCATGCCAGTCACCCGGTTTTATCAGTCTTATAATTTCTTTACTTTTATACTTGAATATTTTCTATTTATGATAAAATGCATTGTGCCCAATGGAATCACTTTAATGGAATTGCATGTCATCCTGGAGAATCAGCGAAGACCAAAACTCAAATTAAAAATGTTGTTTTTTTAGACACATGGGAATGAAAGAGCCTGTTAGAATAAAAATTTACGGAAGAATGTTATCAATAAAAAAGACCCCAAAATTAATCCACGATATCAACCGGATTTAGAATACCCCTATTGCAACATCTTTGGAAGGGTAATACACCTCTCACACAGAAAGTGTCTTTAGTATGACACGAAGCATCTTCTGGCTATGAGGATCCAAGTCTGGTACAGTGGGGACTACTTCTTTTTTTTTCCTTAAGAATATAATAAGCATATTTCTTGAACATTTTTTGAGACAGTGGCGCGCATTTATCTTCGGTTTCTGACTTCAAATCCTGGATTGGGCTATTTGCATTTTACGCCCGTTTAAAATGCATTAATCCACCACCACCACTTCTTCTTCTTCTTCTTCTTCTTCTTCTTCTTCTTCTTCTTCTTCTTCTTCTTCTTCTTCTTCTTCCAAGTAATGCTAAATAGTAGGCCAGACTAGTCTCTTTAGCACTGGTTCGGCAAATTGTCATGGCGAATAAAACCTTTGATTCCAAACAAGCTGTAATCTGTTGAAAATAATCTTGAGTCTTGAGTTGCATTCAGTCCATGATAAAGAAAGATTGGCTACATAAATACTCTTATGACTATTAAAACCAAGAGAGAAATACCATTTAGGGTGAATGGGTCAAATAGATCTGTTTTGAAATTATTTTCTTTTATCGGTACATGTAAATGAAGATTACGGTGCAAACATATATGGTACGTTGAATGAATTCAAAATACTTGATATCGTTTTCTATTGAACACACAGATAATTCTAGGTAAATTGAAGTGTAGTTTTAAATAAAATGAAATCATTGTTAGGATAGCAATCAAATATTTACACGTTAATCGTATTTTAGTATTAAATGACTCATAAGGATTTGATATGCCATTAAGCAATTAAACCAAACCTTACTATAATTCATCTTGCTTCAAATATGAGCTACTTTTTGTACATAAATAATAATACACCCTTACGCTCAATATGTAGTGATAGATCACATTGGTCGAGTGCTAAATTGTTCAATTACAATTAATATCAACGTCACCTTTATGTTTCACGGTGTTTTTAAAGCTTTAGAAAGATCCAAGTATTTGTCGATCTTTTCTCTTTCTTTAATTTTCCATCTGTGAAGACAAGTTTTCTTTTTCTTGTTAATTAAAATTATCTGAGGGATTTCGGCTAGTATTGGGTGATCAATTTACATCTCAAAGACCTATGGGTCTTATTTTCTAGGATTGATTCTGGTTTGTGAATATACCATATGTCCATATGGTTAAGTTTTAATTCTTCAACATATTATCAGTTTTTCTTTTGATATAATTGGTTCTGATGGAATTATTTTATTATTATTGTTGTTGTTTTTTCTCACTTGAGCCCTTTTCTTTCTTATCTAATAAGCGGGTAAATTTATTCCTATATTGCGTCCTAAGGAGTTCATGACAAATATTATAAAATTAGATAAACAAATAAACAAAAACAAGCAGCTCAGTTGCAAAAACTCAAAAAAGAAATTAACAGCAAATTAAGACGATGGCTTCTGAGTTTCAATTTAAATGCTAATGAAAAGTTTACACTTATTCGAAAGAATAAATAAATCGTAGATATTTCTTAAAGGCACTGATATGTTATATAAGAAAAAACAGTTTGTAAAAAAAGAATTGTAACGCAAAACATTAATCGTCTCTTTGTAAATATTATGGATTTTCGTTTCATGTATAATCTATCTCTCTCTCTCTCTCTCTCTCTCTCTCTCTCTCTCTCTATATATATATATATATATATATATATATATATATAAGATGGTTGAAAGTAACCCGTATTTTAAAGTATTTATAATATAATTAATTGTTAAAATTACTTGTAAAATAAATTACTAGACTTTCAGAATAGCGGGATACTTTTTACTGATTATATATATATATATATATATATATATATATATATATCATCATCATTATCATCATCATCATCATCATGTCGTGCCTCTTGCCAGGTTTTCCTGAGTCTCCGTCATCATTCGCCTCTATCGTCCATCCCTTTCGGCAGGTCTTCTACATACGCTGTCCACACAGGATTGCTGTAGATAAGTTTTAGCTGGTTGTCCAACACTTGCTTGTCCTTGTGTTGGGGTGCAGAGGAGCACGTAACTTATGAGTTCGTCCTTACTTCTCCAGCAGTGTCCAACATTTCACGATGGTCGTATATGGATTGTTTTAGAAATTGTACGGGGGCAGGCCTTATAGCTTGTGTGAGTTAATATATATATATATATATATATACATACATATATATATATATATATATATATATATATATATATATATATATATACATACATATTAACACACACTCTTTGTCTCTGTCTGTCTGTCCGTCTGTCTCTGTCTCTGTCTCTCTCTCTCACACACACATACATACGCTCATAGTACTCAACACATAGTGGAATATCGGATTTGTTGCCAATACAGGTTCTTCATCAGAAAACGACTTTGGTGTCAGTCATTGTTTAGGGGCCAAAACATAATGAACACTAAACAGAAGTGACCCAGTAATATCTTACGATACTGTACGACTTAATTGGTTTTTCCTTCTTGCCGGAGAATTGTCAGATGAAAATGCGACTTCATATAGTAAAATCCTTAGCAGCGTTCACAACACATTACTCATCAATAAGACCAGTATCGAATCGTTGATACAATGATTTGTGATTTAAGTTAACTGACAAAATCACACAGCCAGGAGCCTGAACATCGTACTGGACAGGAAATTCAGGTGAAAGTTAATTTGTCTCCTGAGCCCATATAATGCTGTGCTTCTTAAATGTTGTTTACTTTGAATACTAACAGGGGTTTGATGTGAAAAGTGGAGACAACATTTTATATAATTCAAGTCTAAACGATATTTTCTTAATTTGTAAATAGAGTGGGGAGAAAGAAGGAAGCGTCTAAGTGGTAATATAGATCCTATCACTGTTTTCCTTCATCCCAATATTTATTTGAGTGTTAAGTCAAGCGTAAATTGTACTAGTGACTAAGATTCTCATCATTGTACAACAACTAGTTTAGAAGTATGAAAACTGAATTCGAAATTGCAAAGATAGGTTTAGTAGGATGTTAACATTTGTACATGAAAAGAAAGACAAAGATAACGGAAGACTGGCAACTACTACCCCTAGCGTCAATTTTCTAGCAGAAGCGATTAGAAAAACACACACACACACACACACACACACACACACACACACACACACACACACACACATATATATATATATATATATATATATATAAATTGATATGCATTCATTTTCATATGCAAAATGACTATTGGGTTAAGGATGAATGTATTTATACATGCATTAGTTTATAGATGTGTGTACATACACACACATAGTATATACACAGAAGTAGATTATGTACCTATCTACACTATCAAACACACATATTCTCATACACTCATAAAACAGCCAACACACACACATATATATATATATATATATATATATATATACATATATATATATATATATATATATATATATATATATATATATATATATATATATAAATGTTTACAAGTTTTTGTTTGCCTTTAGAGTAAATATCGGTGCATATATTTGATTCCTTGCTTAGTTCTTGGTAACATCACGTTGGTTCTTATCTATGGAAGCCAAATTTGGTTTCTCAAAATTTTAGAATTTTCCTGTTTATCTTTATGAGATTTTTTTTCTTCCTATTTCTCCAGACCGTTGTGTAATGTATTCTCTCAAGCCAACCCGGACCATTTCTGCTACTCCACCACCACTGCAAACCTACAACACAGACATTCCTTTTTATTTTCAGAAACGCCAAAAGACATCGGCGCCATATGTGTATATAAGTGCTAGGGTGGGGCTGTATAGGAGACTTTATTGCAATGCTTATCATCCTAAATATTCATGTCCACGCGTATTTATATAAGTGTTTGCATTCTTCCTCATTGTGGCCTATATTTGCGTCTCAATGTATATATATATATATATATATATATATATATATATATATATATATATATATATATGTGTGTGTGTGTGCGTGTGTGTGTGTGTGTGTGTACACACACACACACATACATATATATATATATATATTTATATATATATATATATATATACATATATATATGTATATATATATATATATATGTATATATATATAGGGAGACTTGCGTGTGTGTGTTTCTGTTCGTGTGTCTGTGTGCGTCTCTGTGTGTGTGTGTCTGTGTACATGTCTGTGTGTGTGGCTATAATTGTAATTCTCATCAAAAACGTTTTGCCACCATTGTGCCTCCATACGATAGCTGTCATGTTGTGTATGGAGGCATAAATACAACAAACATTATCACTGTCTGTGTGCTTTTTTTTGCCCTCCAGGATTTTCGCATGTATAAAACATCACGCAGCTGCATATTTATGTTTAACTTCTACCACGTATCATTCAGATTCTATCTATCTATCTATCTATCTATCTATCTATCTATCTATCTATCTATCTATCTATCTATCTATCTTTTGGGTTATTTGCTTTAATGGCATATAATCCCTTGATAGTTGTTCAATTCAAAATCTCTTTATCTCTCTCTCTCTCTCCGTCTCTCTCTCTCTCTCTCTCTCTCTCTCTCTCCATATATATATATATATATATATATATATATATATATATATATATATAAGTGCGGGGATTGTTGGTAACTTTATTCTAAAATGAGACAGAGTTTATTAGTTTATACACAGTAAAATTGTCTCATGTTTTGCAATTTACCATTTATAATTATATTTAATAATATTCGTTGGTTTGCACGCTGTTAAATTGTTTCCCGTATTGTCATTTTGCATTAAAAGTACTGTTTATCACTCTTACTATCTAAGACGAATAACATCCATATAGGTGAGTATTTTTAAAAAAGGAATATTGATATTCTCCAGTCAATAAATGAACAGTCTAATTGGATTCTAAATTGGACCCTAATAGGTGCTACAATTCCAGGCGGGAATGAACTTGACAGTTATTATAATGAAGAGGCACTCTACATATCCCAAAATTCAACGCTGGACCTGGCATATCAACCATTGTAAGTTATTTAATGCCGATTCCTTTTTAAACATATATATTAAATATGATTTCTAAACCTATTTTGTTGATAAAATTTTTAACAAAACTGAGCTCATTTTTTGGGGTATACAGATAAATAATTATATTTTGCATAACTCATTTATTTGCACACATTCAAATGTTTACAAGAAATTCTATTCAATAGTAACAATTGGTTTAAAATCAGTCTTTGGTTTACACACAGTTAAATGATCAAACGGTTCTATATCAAACAATTCAATTTAGCATGTCATTTGTTTGCGTTCGCTTTAAATGTCAAACACTTCTATTTAATCCATAGATCTCAGATTTTACCACTCCAGACCAAAGTTGAGGTGCGAACGATGGCAATGAAGGGGTAATTTCGTATTCCCCAAAGCTTCAGCATTACTAGAGCCTCATCATTAGATTGTTTAGTGTCATATCTAGGACACTCGTTGGGGGAGTGTTACATCATTGCAGAGATACAGTGGGTGTATACTACAACCCTAGCCGACGGGGCAATTCAAAACTGGACTCTCAACATCAAAATAGTTCCATATTTTAGGACCGAAAATAATTTCATATTTTGTTAACACTAATAATTTTATTCGACATTATATAATTTGTTTTCCCACAGTTAAATTGCTTGTAGTTTTTCTATTTAATATTAACAATTATTTTTAATATTAATTCTTTGCATACGGTTAAATTTTTTCCAGTATCACTAATAATGATAGTTCATTTTAATTACAAAAATTTGTTTTCACTCAGTTAAATGGTTTCAAGTATAGCAAATGATTTAGTAGTTATATTCTATCCAAAGATGGAACCCTATCAGGTACTACTTCTCCGAATCCCTACAGGTATTCTACTACAAGGATGGCTTTGGTACTAAATAACCCATGAATGTTGATATACCATTAAAAACCAAAGAAAGAAAGAAACCATTTCCTACCAGGATAACCGTTACCCTATCCTCATCTATAGAATTATCCATTATAAATGTGCTGTATCATTTTGTCTAAGATTCAGCAAATCATTAAAAAATACTTTCTTTAGAATACACGAAACAGATATGAATCTTTTCTTAAGAATAGGGTTCCTTCATGTTAAAAACAATCTGGGATCAAATTATGATATTATGAGTTCAGGTTTCGAGTACTGCGTCAATCTTTTATCGCTAAATGCTAATATTTCTGAACTGACTTTTTTTTTCAAAACGCTTTCCATAATAACAGGAAAGTTCCTCTAGTTACGTAAGTATGAAGTCAATCATCACATGTCGGTATTTTTTTCATCTACTCACCAAGACAGAGTGTGGCACAGGGCCGATTTTCATGTTGGAATCAGGCAGGAGCCGAAGCTCAAATACTCGGCAAGCACAAAAAATACCTTGGCCTCTTCGGGATTCCTCAGACGCCAGGCAATAAATCTAACACTGCCAAAACAAGTGAAATCCTGAGAGGACGGCCTCCTGAGGTCAAGGGGAGTATCGATCTTAGCCACCCAACATATATGCTATGCTTCCCAGAGCACGTATGTCGGGCGGTCTTGATTGACGTGAACAAAACCACGCAAAGAAGACCACACGAACCGGTCCGTGTAACTATAAGACGGCAGGCCGGAATGTTACTCATGCGCAGGTGACTCACCGTAACATGCCAATCTTTAATCACATACAATGCAATACATATAAACAATATACAACATTCTACTAACGCCAGTCAACCAGAACTTGAAGAAGTCCAAAAAATCCGACTGACTCAATGTTTGTGGAAAGAATGTTATTCTTGTTGTAAGTATTCACAGAAGAGCTACTAATGGAAACATTATCAAATGTTTCAAATTATGTTCGAGTTTATAAAGACGATTTGTGAAGCTTCCAATAAAATTTTGAAGAGAAAACAACTAACGAAGTTTGTTAAAGATGGAACTGCTTGAGGAGTTACTTTTCAAATAAGTACAATTCATCGTTGTTTGATGGTTTCACGGACTAAAACATTTCTGTATATTTGGAACGTCATGTCGCCATTCCAGCTGAGATAACGTTAACTGCCCAGCATCCGGATATGACCAGTTAATTCAAAAATACTTTGCGCAATTGAATTAACGTTTCCTTTTGAGGAAAACATTGGGCACATCAACGTTACTTCGAGAAATACGAAGATCAGTGAGTTCAATTCATAGCAAACGACAGGACTATCTATATATTTCCGATTAAAGTCGACTTTTTACTCTCAATTCAATCTCGGAAATAGAGTCTAAACTCCGCTTATCACCAGTAGAAAAACAGAAATATATTAAGAGGCTCAAACATCAAGCAGAAGCAAGATTCTGGTATTTCAGAACAGTGATCTAAAATCAATAAACCCTGGTGGTATCTGAAGTTACTGCTATGCTCGCAAGGTTAATGGTAATAATGCTTTGACCCCGAAACCATGACTAACCCAGGTGATCATCTGATGAAGGCCTTGTTATGGACATATCGGTTCTATCATTTGCAGAAATATTTGTAATAGTTAATTATTTATTATATTATTTAATTTCAATGTGATTTGCTGAAACTTTCTTAACAAAAAATCCCTTTGAGCCAGCAAAATTACGTCATTCCGTATAAATATCACGCACTTCTAAATATATACCACAAACTTCTATGTAAATACCATGCACTTCTATATAAATATCATGCATTCCTATATAAATATCATGCCCTGCTATAAAAATATCATACAGTTTTATGTAAATATCATGGACTTCTATATAAATATCATGTAGTTCTAGATAAATATCATGCAGTTCTATATAAATATCATGCATTTCTATATAAACGTTATGAACTTATATATAAATATCATGCACTTCTATATAAATATCATGAAGTTCTAGATAAATATCAAGCTGTTCAACACAAATGCCATGTAGTTCAAATCAACGTTTCTAAAATATCAAATTTTTGTCAATTTGGCATTGCTTAGAATACATAGACTTCATCCCCTGCAGGGAATTACGACTTCTTATAAGAAAAAAATTGGTGACCCAGATATGACACTAAACTGCATCTGTGATGAGACTCCAGTACCAATGATCTGGAGATTGTGGAGAACACTTACATGACAATTACTCCAAAATACATTCTGCATCTGGATTGATAGTACTCATTACAGTCCCATCTAATGTTCAAATAGATCTACTCGTATTTTATAGAAGCGAATTTGATAGAAACGTAAAAAAAAATCTATTAAGACGTAAAAAAAAACAGAACAGCCGATAAATTGGATTAACCACTTATATATTCATTTTTATAAATAACATCGGTGAGTTAAATTCTTCAAAACTTCTGATTTCTTATAAGAGAATAAAACCACTTGAATGTCCAGAGAAACTGCTAAAAATCTAATAAAGCAAAAAGAAATGATCAAAAAATATAAAACGTATCCTGACATCTAAAATATTCAACAGATAGATTCAAATGAAACCGACATTACTTATACTAGATTAGTTTTGTATTCACATGTCTAAGTTAGTGATTTGTCGTTGTGCTCTCTTTGTCTTCACGTCTTAGCTTAGTAATTTTGACACTTTTATTGCCACTTCTACTAAAGGAAAGTGTATATAACGGTATCTCGCAGCGATCAGTCTTCACCCATGGTCAATTTGAAGTACGCAGGGGCAAGGCAAAAATAGCCTTATGGTTGGTGTCACGAGGTCCTGGCTCACCTAGTTTTTTTTTAAATGTGCATTGCCAGAAAACTTGAATACTGTGTATTGAGATGAACAAACAGCATGCACTATTTCCTTCTACCGAACTGGAGAAAATTCGTGCCTAATTGAATCGGGTTATAAAGATTCTACTCTATTACTAAAATTCTCATTTCAATTGTGTATGTATAAAAATGCATGGGATAATATTACGACAATAATAAAGACATGAAGATAAAGGAATAGAACGTCCAAAAATACTAGTCAGAAATGGTTTTTAAATCAATATAAATAAATACCAACATAATCAAAAGAAGCGGGCAAGTCTAAGTTAAAACTCACCCCCACCCAATTCTGAAGATACAGGGGTCGGACAAAATAATGGAAACACCCGAAAATTTCAAACAAATTTATCTAAATATGGTTTTCTTATTGCAGCCCTCCTGTGAAATCCTGTTTTGTGCAGCTCCCTTCCTGCAGTTTTTGAGAATACTGGTTTTTCGAGATGGTTATTAAGCTCTGCAGTAATTTTCAGAGCTGTATTCGAGGGTTCCTTCCCAAAAGTCAGCGTGAGAGTCCGACGGTCCCTTTCAGACAGTTTTCGCTTTCCTCCAGTGTTTTGGTTCAGTGAGGAGGTTTTTCCTTCTTTCTTAAATGCTGTCATTATTTTCGAGATTGTACTTCTTGCTACACCAAATAATTCAGCAGTTTTTGTTACACTGGCGCCTGCCATATAAGCACCAACGATATGATCTCTTTTAAAGTTTGATAGTTCAGCCATTTTAATGTACTTTGATTAATTTCTTCGATGATGTCTGTAAAAAATAAACAGCAATAAAACGAAAAAAATTTAAAATAATTAAGAAAAAATAAACATAACAAACGTTCGACTGTTTTATAGGAGTTTCAAAATTATGATACAAAGATTTTAGATGTTTTTCTTATTCCTGTATATCTCCCAAATGAAGGCTCTAGAGCAGAGATGCTTTGACAGTAGTTATATAAATATATATAGTGGATTACAATTGAACACAAAAAATCATTTTATTTAATGATTTATTTAGCTCAACTGCACATGAATTTATACTAAATAATTAAACTCTTCCTCAAGCCCCGTTTATTTACTATAAATAGCATGAAATTTGCATTTGAACCTCGAGCCAATGATGTTTGATGATAGCGGGGAAGTGTGGTCATCTGGGTTCTATGTATAATGTTTTGTACCAATATCTACAGTAAATACATTTGCTTGATCCCCATTATTGCCAACGATAATGAACAGCGGATTTTATCAACAATAAATATGATAACGCCAGGGAAAAAAGAAAACATGTCCAAAGACGAAAACTAAAAAAAATGGGAGTAGATTTTGATGGTCCTCAGTTCATTTACTAGGGATTGATCACCGAAATGTTTTCCGGACTAAAACTCTAAAACAACCTGGTAAATAGAGTGAGTTTTTAAAATATTACAACAAAATGAAAGACGTGGGATAGGCTGGGTTGATGAAAGATTAAATAGCCGTGAGATAGGAAGAAAAATTAGGTGAGCGAATCCTGGAGGATATCTGCTGAAAATATTGAGAAGCCTGGACACACTTACTCGACTCTGTAAGAGAAAACTTTTGTTTCTTACTCAAGTTGGTGTAACGTTTGTTTGTTTGTTTGTGGCTTATTAACCTTCGTAGGTTATTCAATGCCAAATCCATTTTCATACAAATAAACAGTTTTATTTCAAAATATTCAGTCAAGCATAATTACACAGTTGACCTAATGAGTAGAGTGTTCGGGAGACCAGGGTTCAGTTGGGGGTCGAGTCAAAGCAAAACTCAAAAAAGGGTACTTGATGCAGGCTTGCTTAGAACTCAGCACTATAATGTAAGGACCAAGGGTAAAGTGGAGCAATCCAGGGAATGAAGTAGCACCCTCCCCAACACCTTGGTGTAGTAGTTATTGAAAAGGGAGCCTTTGGGTTACTCTCGGTCACCGTCACCAACTTTACTTATTTAAAGAGTTTAAATGTGAAAAACATTTCTATTTCAAACTATTCAGTTTAGTCTAAAAGTTCTAACTCAAACAATTTAGTTTAGCATAAATATAGTCTTTTTTTACATACAGTTAATGTCAGGATAGTTCTATATCAAACAATTCAATCTAGCATATGTATGCAGTTTACATGCCAAAGAGTTCTATTTTAATCAATTCAGTTTAGCATAAATAAGCAGTTTAGTCCTATTTGACCAATAGATAGGGTATTATCCGCGCCAGAGTGGACCGGGGAGGAATGTAAATGAAGGGGTGCTCTTCATTCCCCAAAACTTCAGCTTTACTAGAACCTCACCATCATATTGTTTATTTTCATATCCAGGACAATCGTTGTTCGAGGTCGTACCTCTCTGCATAGATGTAGTCGATGTATCTTACAGTCCCAGCCGACTGGTCAAATGGGGTCCCCTCTTGGAGCCGCATCTTGTGGGCCAGGAGCACGGGGATAGAATGTAGACTCCGACGAAATCACCCCAGTTTCCTGTGGTTGTAGAATACGCTGACTGCATCTTTGCAGAAGTGTATGACATCTACACAATGAGTGTCCATGATTTAACACAAAACCAGTTTGGCTTTTTGGAATGTGAAGTATATTTTCGTTGCCATTTGTTCCTGGTTCAATCCAGAGTGGTCCATATCTACTAGTCAATTAGAACTGTTTATTAATTGGACTGTGTGTAAACAAATGGCTGGTTGAATTCTTGGAAAAATAACTCGGTGACCATTAACTGTTTTAAAACAAATGAATAATAGCATAAAGAATTATTCATGAAAGAAATACTTGAAACCATTTACAATATGGAAAATTAAAAATGTGATCCAGCAAGTTAAAAGATGTTC
The DNA here is from genome assembly GCA_963585895.1 of Sepioteuthis lessoniana. NCBI lineage: Eukaryota > Metazoa > Mollusca > Cephalopoda > Myopsida > Loliginidae > Sepioteuthis > Sepioteuthis lessoniana. The sequence goes on from OY757910.1 coordinate 7,835,142, forward strand.
TCAACAAGAAGTATTTACAGATGAGGTTTAAGAAACGCCGACTGCATCTCAGCAGAATGGTATGACCCATACAGAAAGAGATTACTCAGCTAAGAGAAGATGGCCCAAATTGTTGGTCCCACATTAAATCCCTTACCAAATTTTGATGCAAAATCAACCACCACTCGCCACATCGGCAACTAGTCAAATCTGGCATCCCTAAGCCTTCATTACTCCTATGGTGGGCACAGACCTGCTGGCAAACCATAGGTTCTTACCTATTCCTCAAAAGAGAAAACAGAAGCTATACGAGAACTAATAATCCAGCAGAAGGTAGGGGAAGTACGAACGTAAGGAGCACATGCCTCTTCTCGGCCTTTTAAGAATAGGCTCCTTCGAGGCCTCGATTAAATCATTGTTTCGAACATTGCCAGTACCTATGACTAATTTCTATCCAACTAAATGTTTGGACCGAACACCAAGGATCTTTATCGGATAATCCTTCCAGCGGAATGGACTTGGTAGAAGAGAACCACCTTTCCAGGCCATCAACCACAAATCATCGGACTTCTTGCAATTAATCTTAGCTCTTTAAACCATCTTGTACCTCTCAAGAACCTACTGGCCGAGATGATACTGAAGAGGTGGGACGCAAATATGCTAATGCCATCAGCGTGCAGAGACACCCTGACTCATGATCCATCAGGTAGCTCGATTTTGCACAGAACCGAACTTCCTTTCTCATTCTTAAACATCTAAAAAAAGAACTCCAAAGTAAAAATATTGAGTTGAGGAGACAAGTGACAACCCTGTCGTACCGTTTGTTCTATTTTCTCATTTACTTTCACAACAACCGTTGAAGATTGGTAGAGAATGATAATCTGCATACCTCTCGTTCTAATCCGGCAGTTTCAAGAACAGTCACGTAGAACCGGTAGTCAAACCCATTGAAGGATTTAGACTTAACTAAAATGATCAATGCAGCCTTGATGTTGTATTCTATGCATTCCAGCATCGAGCAAACCAAATGCAAATTGTTCAGGATTGATCTTGCCCAAACAATATAGTTCTGGTTAATCCCCATCAAATCTGCCATAACAAGTTGCAAAAGGTTCGCAAGAACACGCCCCGAAACATTTAACTCTGTATTTAGCAGATTTACAAGCCTGCAATCATCTAAAAGGTCATACATTTGCTTACCAAACTTCTTTAGTAATATTATCAATCCCCTGGTAAACAGCACACGTATGAATCTCTGTGCACACAATGGTTACTGAACACATCCACCAGAATGGGTATAAACATGTGCGATATCCTCAAATATACTTCTTACAGAGACTCTCTTGTCTCGTTGATCTATGACTAACCCGTTTCAATACATAAAGTACTTCCCATTCTATAACTTTTAACCATATGGTTAATCACTTCAACCACCTTATTCTATGGTAGCCAGCAGCAGAACGCCTCAACTGGGAGTTTGGCAACTTGCTAAGGCTATCCTGTACACGCGCTTAAAAACTTCGCGAATCTCCCAAGCCGATCGAAGGTTGTGTATATCTGGGGAATTGACCCCCTTAAAGAAACGAATAATAAGCTTCATCACTTAAGTTTTCGTAGCTTTCCTTAGATAATGTCGGGACTTTTAAAAAGTATTTGAAAAATTCACTCAAAGCTTCTTTTTCACAAAAACTGTTCTTCTGACGTGGACCTTAGGTTACAATTTGCGAAAATTAGCCCAAAAATCAATAGTACAAAATTGTTCCTATTATCCTTCTTCTTTCCCTCCCCACTCCCTCTCTCTCTCTCTCTCTCTATATATATATATATATATATATATATATCTGTATATATATGCATATATATATATATATATATATATGTGTGTGTGTGTATGTGTGTGTGTGTTTGTGGGTGGGTGTATCGTTGTGTGTGTGTGTGTGTGTGTGTGTGTGTGTGTGTGTGTGTGTGTGTGTGTGTGTGTAAGTATTTTGCAGCATATCTTAGGCGTATTTTATTAAACCAATTCTGTAAATTGCTTTAAATAAAAAAATAAAGATTTTCAAGTCCATAAAGAATCATTGAAAGAAATTGCTGTCAACTAAATGGTAGTCTTTGGGTGTCTGCATCGAAAGTCATTTTTAATCATTCATGTCCTTATCTATCTCCGATAACGGGGATAAAAATGAAGTGCTAATTAGAATCATTCAATATTTCCTACATAGAAGCACGAATATCGCCATGGACTGCTCTTACAATGGGAACGCAATGCATTCATGACACATCTGGCATGAATATATAAATCCCTAGATTCAAATGCTTATTTTAATGGATTCTAGATCCTTCCCCCATAACTTGGACGACTTCCAATTGCATATTGTGCCTTATGCTAACCTGAACAAAATTTGTAAATTTCTCTCTATCTGCAATTTTACGTTTCTTATGCACTTATAGCCCATAGAATGTGGTACATATTTATGTTTCCCTCATTCGCATTTGTCGTTGTTATGCAATGTATTTACATACTTTTATTTTTATTTATTGATCACTTTCATGTGAGTCCATTCGCTTTAGTACCGTGCGTGTATTTCTATATACTTCAGCGCAAATATGTTGATATCTCTTATATGTGTAAGTATGCGTGTGCACGTGAGTGAGAGCAAGATAGATAGATAGATAGATAGATAGATAGATGCCTCTTTCGTTGCGTGTACAGTTAGGGGAATAAATGAAATAGAATCTTGGATCCTTTGATTGGTGCAGTTGGAATTAGGTTTGCATGCTCCGTTTAGCCTCAACTCCAGAACGTAAAACTTGAAGACCGGTATAGTAAAAGCTGGAACGAAAGAATAAATCTATTCATATATTTCTATTTTAGTAGGAAGATGTCAATTTTGGCGTATTGATGGGCGGCAATCTCAAAGAAAAAAAAAAACGAAGGAAGAAGGATGAACGCACACACACACAAACACACATACATACATTTAATCGCATCCCAGTTTCAAAAGAAAACCTATACGTATGTGAACACGGATACAGATTGAATGAACTACCTTCACAAACAAGCACGCGTATAGAAGCATACAAAATGACATGAAAGTTAAGTTCAGGTTTTCTATTCTTTTTTCTTATTTAATATATACTAGCCGTAGTACCCGGCCTTTGTTATGGCACCTTTTTTTCAATATTCTATCATAAAAAAAAAAGATAATTTCTGTTGAAGGCATTTGTACGTGTGATATGGTATATTTAGAATAAAGTCCTTAATTATCCTTTTTTTAATTATTCTCAACGATCAAATTTCACAACCCTATAGATTATAAACTGTGGATCTTTCTTCATCTTCCTGAAGACCATGATATATCTCATTTTTAGGGCAGTAAAACGGTAGATAAAACTGCAAGGTTAATACAGTTGTAATATTTATAACTTTATATTAACACTTATAATAGAGGATGAAGCAGAAATATATCCAACGTTTTAAACTGTTACCTATGAAAGTGACCTTATGCAAGTGACAATAGAGGTTAATGTCTTCAGATACAATCAGTTATCACTATGACTCGAACCAGTACACAAAGCACGTTTACTGGTAAAACTTTTTTAAACGTCTTGTGAATCTGTGAAAGTTACTCGTTATTTTTTCATGCACGTTTCATGTTACGTCGTGATTTTACTGTTTGGTTTGGTTGAGTTTTATGGCATACCAACCATTGTAGGTTATTCAATGCAAAAGCCTTTCTATTCCTCTCTCTCTCTCTCTCTCTCTCTCTCTCTATATATATATATATATATATATATATATATATGATTTTGTAAATGAATTTTGTTGATAACATTCTTAAATGAGGAGGTGTCTTCTAGGTGTAATGGTTAAAATGATGAACAGCGGAATCGTAGCAAGTGAGTTCGTACTCCAGTCACGCTATTACGTTCACTTTCGGGCAAATACCATTGGGAATGGTATGAACCCCCTTATCCTCCCAGCTATGGGTTAAATAGTATCACTACTGTTCTTCTAGGAGAATAGCTTTGGCATTAGATAACCTACAAAGGTTGATATGACATTAAACGAAGAAACCAAAACCAAACCAAACCATTCTTAAATGAGCCAGAACTCTTCTTTGCATACTATTAAATGGTTCCAAGTATTGCAATATAACAGTCACAATTTGACATTAGTCATTTGGTTGCACACATAGTTTGTCCTATTTGACCTGAAACAGTACCCTATTGGTTGCTACCATTCCGAGTCTGAGTGCCCTAGGGAGCAATGGCTATGGTGTACTCCCCATTCCCTAAATCTCCGTTGCTGGAGGCTGGCCATCAGATGGTTTAATGTCATATCAAGGACTATCATAGTGGGAGGGGTCTTATCCTTTAGCAGAGATGCGGTCCATGTATTCTGCTGCCCCAGACGACAGACTCATTTCTGTTCGGGATAGAAAATCGGTACAGCTATGAGTAAAAAATTCTAACCAGAACAGCATCATTATGATGTAACATGAAATGTGCATGAAAATTTCTGTGTATCAATTACAGATGCATCAGTCTAAAATATGTTTCAAGAACAAACGCTCTGGTCTAAGCCATGATCGTTAAAAATGCGAAGACAATAGCCGGAGCTACGATTGTCATTTTCGTAAGTTAACTTTCTCCACACAGGTGAACTTCTAAAATGTTAATGGTATTTCAGACTCGTCATGTACTTATGATCAGGATGGATATTCATACACTTGTAAATAAAAAGGTATCTCTGGTCTTCATTTTCAATATTCTTATTTTAGAAACTTTAAGAGTTAAGTTTTGTTTTTTACTCGACTTTTTAATCAATAAAACAACTTTTAAAATGGCTTAGCAAGATTTATGAATTTTAAATCGAACTTACCACAGAAACCAGCTGCTCTTCGTCTACTCACAGGTCTAAAGAGAATAGAAGGCTGAGTAATAAATCCTTTAGTCGTTAGTCTACGAAGAATCTTCTAACTCGACTAATGCTCTTTAGTTCCACTCTTCAGCTATATAGGCATGTTAAGGTCATCCTATATCTAATTATTGACCAGATACTAATGTAACCACTGACCAAATTGATTCTATTTTTTCATAAAAAACAAATAAGAAAAGTAAATACTCATTAATTTTCCCCTTCATTTATTGTGGAAGACTGCATTTTTCATAAATGTGACAATGTACAATGAGTGCTTAAATTGTGCAATTTTAGTGGAGGAAAAATCCCTTGTATGATTTTAAATACAGACGTGATTTTATCTTAAAATCAACATATACTAAGAAAAGTGAATTTTAGCAAAAGGTAGTAAGTAGTAAGTTGGCGACCATAGTCGGGGGTAACCTGAAGGCTCCCTTTTCGATAGCTACTACACCAATGTGTAGGGGAGGGCGCTACTCCTTCCCTGGATTGCTCTACTTTACCCTTGATCCGTACCTTATAATGCTGAGTGTTAAGCAAGGAGGCATCAAGTACCATTTTTTGAGTCTTTGGTATGACTCGACCTGGGATTGATCCCAGGTCTCCCGGGCCATTGGCGAACACTCTAACCCCTAGATTTAAGCAACTAATTAAGTGCTAGAATATTAGAATAATCATTTATTCATTTGTACGTCTGATTTAACTGTGTATTTAACTTTTACTGGGCCATTAGCCAAATGAGAAGAATGTTGGCCAATGGTCCACGAGATCGAGGTTCAATCCCAGGTCGATTCATACCAAAGAGACAAAAATGGTACTTGATGCTGCCTTGCTGAACACTCATCATTATAAGGTAAGGATAAAGTAGAGTAATACAGGGAATGGAATAGTGCCCTTCCCTACACCTTGGTGTAATAGCTGTTGAAAAAGGAGCCTTCGGATCACCCTCGACTAAGGTCGTCAACTTTATTTACTTATTTTTTTTAGAAATTTATGAAACATTATACATATCGAAAGAATCCACATCTCCCACCGTTTCTATGATTACATATATTTCCTTTTCGTCAACTTTTATTTTAGTCTAACAGTTGAATACATACACCCATCCTCCTCTTCTTAACCATGTAAACAGTTACATATGCAAGACTGTATATCTATATCCAAAACCCTACGCAAGACTTAGCAAGACTAACATCAGCTGGACACCAGTATAGTCAAAGGAGATTCCTGAAAGAGTTTCAAAACAACCTTGGGTTGCCTTACAATCTCAGTCTACTTATTTTGAAGTCAGGGTTTTACTTCTCCTTGGCTAGTTTCCAACCAAAACTATATAGCCCAGTCAGTACGATTATTTACATTGGATTTTATATTTTTGCTTAGCTATTTTCGAGGTTTTTTTTTACACAGCCAAATCAAATAAATGAATAATCAAATAAATGAATAATTTCAAACAGATCTATTTAGCTAATATATGAGACCCTAACAGGCTTAGCAAGAGCAGGACCGGCAGTGAACCAGTGTTATCAAAGGAGAATATCGAATGAGGTTCAAAACAACCTTGGGTTGCCTTTAGGATCTCCGGATACTTATTTGGAAGTCAGAATTTTATTTCTCACAGGCTCGTTTCCTCCTAAAACTTGAGAGGACCATCTGTATAATCAACAATATTGATATTTAGTTTTTTGTTTAGTTGTTTACTCGAGATTTTTGTCACACGGTCCAATCAAATATGAATAATTTTCAAATGGATCTGTTTGGCAGAGGACCCTGACAAGTACTACGACTCCAGGCTAGAGTGTAGCGGGGATTGGGTTTGGTTGGGATTTATGGCATATCTAAAACGGTACTTTATTTAATGCCAAATCCTTTCTATACATATTTATTAGATATATGGTATTTGTAAACATAACTTGTTGACAAAATTATTAAACGAACTGGAGCTCATTTTTTCACATACTTAAATGGTTTCAAGTATTTCTATGTATTAATAATAATCTTAGTTGCTATAAATCATTTGTTTACACAGTTAGAGGTCAAATAGTTCTATTTCTAACAACTCAATTCAACACAAGTTATTCATTTTCACGCTGTTCAAATAACAAACAGTTCCATTTGACCCATATATAGGAGCCTTCCATTTAATACCAAGCTGGATCAGAGTGGACCAAGGAGTAATGGCAACGAAAAGTTACTTCACATTTCACAAAACCCCTAGACTGGAGTCTCACTATCAAATGGTTTAGTATCATATCAGGACACTCGTTGGGGCGGGGGTGTTTTTATCCATCTTCAGAGGTGTAAACGCTGTATTCTATTGCTTCAGCTGAATAGGCTTTGTACCGAAAAGTAATGCTAATGCCAATGAAGGATGGTAAGTTAGTTGGTTGTTTTTTTATTATTGTATATCAATTTTTGGAGGTTATTTAATGCCAAATCCTATTTACACTTGAATATATCAAATATAGATGATTTGTAAATGAATAATTTGTCGATTATAATTTTTGAATTAGACAGAGCTCATATGAAAATACATAGATAAATGATTTCAAGCATCGTTATCCATCACTAACAGTTCAACGTTCACATAGTCAAATGGTTTCATGTTTTGCAATCAAACACCAAAAGTTCCATTGGCACATAGTTAAATGGTTACAAGTACTGCTATCTAACATTAATTTATCTATCCAATTTGCTTTTTTTTTCTTTCACATTAGCAAAAATATATATATATATATATATATATATATATATATATATATATATATATATATATATATATATATATATATATATGAGACGAGCTGTCAAAATAAAGGCGATTGATTTATTTAAAAAAAAAAAAACGATTCAGGCATCGTGATAACAGTATTCAAGAGAGTAGTTTTTCATCTCCAAAACTCAATTTTTGGCACGTTCTATCGTCGCGAGGTTTGTTTTCTGCCGGGCCTGTACATTAAACTAAACTTAAGTCAAATTCAAACAACGTTGCGCTGGATAGGTAAAAAAAAATGTCTGTCATTTTTCCTGGTGAAATATTTTTACAAGCTTGAAGAAATCCATAGATAATGGTGGTGAGAATGCGGAAAAATACTTTTACTGAAAAATTACTCTCTCCAGCGGTATTATTGTGCTTCCTTGATCAGCTGCAGTTTCCGGAGAAATAGATAGAAGACATTACTTTTGGAGAACTCTTTGTATACATTAAAGTAAGTAAAGTTGACGACCGTAGTTGAGGGCGACCAGAAGGCTCCCTTTTTAATAGCTACTACACCGAGGTGTCGGGGAGGGCGTTACTCCTTTCCCTGAATTGCTCTACTTTACTCTTGATATATATCTTATATTGCTGAGTGTGAAGCAAGGAGGTACCAATTACCATTTTTAAAGTCTTTGGTATGACTCGACCTGGAATTGAACCCAGGTCTCCCAGACCATTGGCGAACACTCTACCCAATGATGATTTGTTTAAATATAAACTTTGGGGTGAACAGAAACACTAAATATATCACATAAGGACCGCTTTACAATCACCTCTGTTAAAGTTTCAACGTCATTCGTCAATAATTAGGCCTGATGCCTGAGTGTTTATTCGGTGTAACTTGAGATTTGTCATGAAGTAGGGAAAACACTTTCTGCTTTTGAGTATAAATTACTTCAAATAGTCCTAAATAATTGATCATATGATAAGGACATGAATGACATTAGCAAACGGTGAAGTACGATTCATTGAAATAATAATGAAGATTGGAGTAGTTGACCGATGACCAAAAGTGTTCATTAATTGAAACAATCACCGCGGAAATCGATCACTGACAGATCATCCTGTAATAAGCGACACAGAAAAGACTCGACCCTAAAGACTGTTGAAGAATAATCTGCCTTTCCAGAAAATTGAAGAATAGGAGGTGAACGGTACTTAATTCAGTTAACTCTTTCTTTTCTCGCCGAAACTGTTGTGTACTTAGATCTAAACAGTAAATTTCCTGACTATGTAGAGAACCAAAAGTAATCCCAAAGTGCATAATTTTATCATAGTATCTGGATTTACCTGAGTCTAGTAAAATTAACAGGTTTATGAAAACGTGTCTACTGAGATTAGTTTCCAACTATTCCAGTTGAATTAATCTATACATCTTTAATATAAAGGGTATTAGGATTTTAATTACATTATCTACTTCCAAAGACATTCGGTGTAGATTTATTGACATTAAGATGACGAGGAACAGGACAATGAAACTTATAACACACACACACACACACACACACACATACACAAACACACACACGTATATATATATATATATATATATATATATATATATATATATATATATATATATATATATCACTCTCAGGACTAGTCTTTTAGCATAAATGTTGGTTCAACTTTACAATGGCTCTATCTAGGCAAGTGAATTCTGTCGTAGGAAAAAAACTTTATTTAGAAACGTTAAAGGGAGGGTTAATTGAAAAGATGAATTTCCAATATTAAAGAAGAAAAATGACTTCGTCTCAAAGTCTGTTATTTCCACAAAGATATAAGAGAGAAGAAAGCGTAGTAAAGCATTTTTTTGAAAATCAAAGTGGTTCATTTTGTTCTCTTTCTGACTTTCCTTCTAAGCACACTATCACACCATAGCAGACACAACAAGAAGTTATTTTATGAGTTTAAACCGACTCTCGAGTTAAGCCACTAAGCATGAAAATGTCTATGAAACGTTATTTTCTGCAAGGCAAAACCATCTCAATCACAAAATTACTTTCCATGTTCTAGCAAAATCCACATTAAAGTTATAAGAGTAAAATCACAAATGTTGATTCAAAATTTTATCTTTAGTTCTAGTATCAATTAATGTTAATTCAAATATATGAAGCATTAGTAATGTAGTTAATAGTAAAAGATACAATTGTCATCTCTAAACGAATTGTATGAGTTTGAACAAGAACTTGGTAGACCTGTCACCGAATCTCTCGTTCTGGAGATCTAGGGAGTGTGAATTGCTCTTTCATTAACAAAACTCCAAGGATCACTTTTTTTTTTTTTTTTACCTATAATGGTAGTACCAGTTAGGATCCCATAAATTTTTCAAACAGATATTTAAAGATTATTAGTATTAGATACGTAAAATCACAGCAGGCAAATGATCACGCCCGAGATGAAGAGGTGGAAGATTAATCAAAATAAATTTAACGTCGTCAGCAAATCTTAAATATTACTAAACGGTATTTTCTTTTCTTCTTCTTCACATCGCCTCATTCTAAAAACAAGAAAACCAAATGATATATATATATATATATATATATATATATATATATATATATATATATATATATATATATATATATATATGATAGGTTAATAAGAAAATTATAGCTGAAAACAACTTAAGCAAATATTCTGATATAACTGTAATTATTCAAAAGTTTTGACTATTTTCTTTTCTGCGCGATAGAATTTTGCTTCGATTTATAAAACTGATACATATTTATTCACATACAAAGCCCATTTGGCTGGGGTTGTAGAATACACAGAATGAATCATTGCAGAAAGGTAAGACCCTGCCTTCCAATGAGTGTTCTGGATATGGTACTACACAATCTGATGCCGAGGCTCCACTAACGCTGGAGCTTTGGGGAATGCAGAGTATCCCTTTATTGCCATCGCTTTTAGGACCATACTGGCCTTGAGTGGTACCACCTGATTTGGTCCTACGTATGGGTCCAATAAACTGAGTGCAGACAACTTACTTATGCTAAACTGAATTGTTTGAATTGGAACTGTTTTTGACATTGAAACTGTACTTACATTAAACCGAATTTGTTAATAAAGAACTGTTTTGGCTTTTAACTGTGTGTAAACAAAACCTATACTTATACTGAATTGTCAGAACTATAAATGATTGAATAAACTGAATAGCTTGAAATAGGAATGTTTTGACAATTTAATTATGTACTCATGCTTAACTGAATTGTTTAAAATAGAACTGATTATTTGTATAAAAATGGATTTGGCGTTAAATAACCTTCAAAAATTGATAGGCCACAAAACTAACCAACCAACCAACAAACCAACCTTAGGTGTCCAAGACACTTCTTAGTAAACTGACAGATCTTAACAATGCTGTGGTCTTGGTTGTCTCAAAATGATCCGTTTGATTATCAGTTTCCCAAAGAATATTGTGCTTTTCGTACTACAGAACAGATAGGGTGTTCTTCCACATGCTTGCATGGTCAAATTTGATCTTCTTGGGTAGTTCTCTGTTGATCACCTTCCCACCCAATCGTGTTTAATCTTATACTCTCTTTGCATAAATTTGCTGCATTCTCTTATTAAGTGATTGATCGTTTCATCTCTATCACTACATATCCCCTTCCTCCTTATTTTCTTGACACGTATAGTCTGTCTGTTTCATCTTTGGGATGTGTGGCTTTATGCATCGTCATGAGTTTTCTTGTTCCTTGGTTCATTTGCTGAAGATCTTCTGTTGTCCACGTTAAGAATGGTCCTGAGTATCTAAAGTGGTGGACAGCTCTAGTATTTATTCCTTTGATGGGATTTCTACAATGTAGTTTGGTTTTAAGTAGGTTTTTTGCTCTCCAGAGTTATTCTTTTCTTTTCTTTTTTTCATCCCTGCATTTTATTATTAGTACTCCTATTCAAGTTTTCCACCCCAGCTTTAGTTGATGGTTTTTAACAGGTGTTTGATTGACACCAGTTTTCCTCAAGTGTCCAGGGCTATTCTCATTATTTTTGCAGATGATCTACACTCGTCCTATTATTTCGAAGTCTTCCAGTCACATTATCAATCTTTTGGTGACTGTACCGAGCACACCAATTACAACTGGTATCACCGTCACCTTCATGTTCCATAGTTTTTCAGTTCTCTAGTGAGGTCTCGATACTTATTTTTTCTACTTTTTTTCATATGACCCTGTGATCAGCTGAAAAGGCAAAGTTCACTATTCTACAGATTTTCTTTTTGTTGACTCTCATTGGGTCTGGTTGTCTGGCTGAGACGAAGTTATCCGATTGTATCTCAAAATCCCAGAGAATTTTGTCCCTCTTATTCTCCAGGACAGGTTATGAGTTGTGCATATACCACTTGTTTGTATGGTCAAATTTAGATTTCTTGCTCAATTCCCGGTTGGTAAACTAGCCGCACTAATCATGACTAGTTTTATTCTCTCTTTGAGCTAATTTGCTGTATTCGCTTATTATGAGATTGATCGTTTCCTCACTCTCACCACATAACTTATATTTGCTATTTTGCTGCGTCTTATCCATTCCTGCTTTGATATAATTGTTTTTTATGTTGTTGTTTTGTGTTGCTTGCAGAAGAGATTCTGTTTCTCTCTCTTAAGTGTTTTCTTTCTTAGCTATATCCGAGTTTTCTGGCGTGAGGTTTCGTTTGTTTGTCGTTTGAAGTGTCCCTTGAGTTATTTCCCTTCCAATTTTCGTTTGCTGGTAATTTTTGAACAGCTGATGCTTGCGTTTTCTGTATTGTTTTTGATGACTGTAATCGTTCATCATCCACACTTATGTATGTCATCTTCAAATCGTTATAGAGATACATCAACGCTACCTTGAATACCGGCAAACCGTCTTCCTCCTTCATTTCTTGACACAAATCGTCTGTCTGTGTCATTTCTGGGATGTAAGACCTTATGAATCTTCATGAGTTTTTAGTTCTCTCGTTCATTTGCTTAAGTTCTTCTCACGTCTACTTAAGAAATAGTCCCGACTATCATTGCTAGGAGTCCAGGTTTTATCCCTTTTATAAGGTTCCTGGTATATAGTTATGTCTCGAGAAGCCTTCGCGTTCTCCTGAGATTCTCTTTTTTAATTTTGTCTTTTATCTCCACTTTTTTGATATTGTTCGCTTCCAATATTACCAAGTATTTGTAAGTTAATTTTTCTCCGAGCCATCTGATTTAGTCTTGATTTGTTAGTTCTGTTCCCTTCGAACCATTGGCCAAATGAGTAAAGTATTCGCTAATGGTCTGAGAGACCGGGGTTCAATCCCATGCCGAGTCATAACAAAGACTCAAAAATGTTACTTAATGTCTCCTTGCTTAGCACTCAGCACTATAAGGTGAGGATCAAGAGTAAATTAGAGCAACCCAAGGAAAGGGTAGCACCATCCCCTACAGCTCGGTGTAGTAGCTATTAAAAGGGAAGCATTCGGGTCACCCTTGACTAAGGTCGCCAACTATACTTTTTATTCCCTCCGTTATTTATCGTTTCCCTGCTCATTTTTCCCTTGTAAATTTCATTCCTATGTCCTGACTATATATTCTCACTGCCTATATGAGGTTTTCCAATTCTTTTTCGTTTTTGGTAAACAGTTTGACCTTATCAATGTACATAAGGTGATTGATCTTTTCTTACGATTTAGTAAGTTTGTATCCGTCGGCATATTTCCTGGGTATCTGACTGAGTGGCATCATTGCTTTAAGAAATTGTAATGGTGATAGCGCATCGCCCCGGAATATAACTGTTTTGATTTTTACCTCAGCTAATCTTTTCCTCCTGTTGTCAATTTCCCACTCTAGTTTTTTCCTCGTTTTCTCGATAATCTTTATGATTCCGTCGGATATCTTTAGATAGTGTATTATCCAGCTTTAGGGACCATATCCAAAGCCATTTTACAGTCAATCCACAATATAGATTATTCTATCTCGTTTTACTCTCATTGAGCTCTCCTGTCCCTCTGCATTCTTTACGATATGTTTTCTTTTCCTCAGAGAACAGTCTGCAGCTAATTAACTTAAATTAAGACTCCTCCCTTATTTGTGCCATTAGTATTTTCCATATTATCGGTAGGCACGTAATTATTTGCAGCATTTCTGTTTTGGGGGTCTTCCTGGATCTGAGTAGTCCTTCCCTCTCTCATCCCTTCGTATATGACTGTTGTAAGCATCTATTCATTTCGATAGCCAATTTGTCATGTATAGAAATTAACTTTTAAAACTACCATCTATGTATGTCATCAAGGCCGGGAGATTTCCAGTTTTTGTATTTTTGAGTCACACTCTGTGTGAATCAATTGGTATATTCGCCTTATGTCTTTTCGACTCTTTGCAAATTTTTCCATATTGCTTATTCATTCGGCTTTTTTGTCATGATCCCACTGTTCCCATACTTTTGTCCAAAATCGTTTTGCTTCCCTTGCATCCGTTTGCGGGACTTTCTTTGCACTTAACCCACTTGCTGGTGAAATTTTCTTTCGTCGTTTTGAAATGTCCTGTTTTGTCTGTATCGTTTGGTCCCGTCGTGGTATCTTTTTAGTCTTCTTCTTTCACTGGTATCTTCTGACTTATCTCTTCCAGTTGTACCTATTGTTCTAATTACGTTGTCTTTTCCTCTTTCTCGCAACATCAAATATTTTCTTTCTGTCTTATCAGTTTTGCTTCTTGTTGTAGATTTCTTATCTGTGTTTCCAATCTAATTTTCCATCCCAGTTAGCCTTTCTGTTCATGTTTTTAAGGGAAACTCCACTTTTTTACTAACTAGTTCCTTGCCGGCCAAGATTAGATTGTTTAATTCCGTGATGTTTTTCGCTGAGATGTTTGTTAATAACTCGCTTATATTTTCACTTTCTTCTTTGACTGTTTACCAGTCTTGGTTTCTGAGAGAATGCAATTTGTTTTTCTTCTCCAATGTAATTTTCTTCATAATCTCCGCATTCATTTTTTTGTTCGTCTGAGTGTTTGTTTCATTGTATTTGATTGTATGGTGTCTTAGATGTTATTGCTCAGTGTTTGCATTTGGTTAGTAGTTTCTGGGCATTTCAATATTTAGCGGCTCGGTTACTACATTAGTGCTATGTTTACATGTTTCCCTATATATTTGTTAGTCTATTTTCAATATTTCAAGGTTGGAAAAATAGCCTTTCATTATTTTTCTAAAGTGGTCTGCAAGCCTTGGAGTTGTTTTCTTTTATCTAACGAATTTTGACCAAATTTCTATCATTTTTTGTATATCCTCTTTTTGTACGGTTACTGTTAAAATTGCAATAAAGTGCCTGTTTATCTGCACGGTGGTCTCAAATTTGAGAGATTACTTTGTTCATCGTTTATGTATCTACCAAAAGAGCAGCCAGCATTCACAGGATGCAGTCGTGTCCTCCACGTTGGCTTTCAAGGGAGCACTTGGCGAACATGACACCTAAACAGGCTGTCTGAGTCTTACGTTGAGTTATATCTCAATTTGTCATTTTTCGTGAGTAGTATATTATGTCTATACTAAACCCAGAAGTTGTTTATTTCTGCACTCCTGACACATGTGTGACCAAGAACATTTTTGTAAAGAAACCTTTCAGCAGGTCGCAAAAGAAAAATCACGTTGGTTGAGTTTTAACTCATTAAAACTACTTAAAAGCTTCTTCGCAAATTTAATACATATTATTAAGTCCTATGTATTCCTGGTATTCCTGTGTCGTGATTATGACTTGCGTTAATTAAAGTAGAGGGCCATTGGGAACTCGTTACTGCTCAGATTAACAACTTACGGAAGATTAGTGTTCCTTTCCGTTCCCTGTTTTTAATCTGGTTTCCGATACTATGTAATTATCTTTATTTACGGATTCTAGCCATCTTGAAGATTATGGAATGTTACACTAACTTATTATTCAAAGACACACAGTAAAGATTTGGAAACAAAAATAGTTTTCACTTGCGTTTTAATGACTTCATCTGAAAGATTTGATTTCAAATTAACAGATTCGTCTTTTCATTTAAATCACAGATAATATTCAGCAAAGATTTTACTTTCATAGACAAAATAAAATCTAACACATGTATTTAAACTGGTTAAGTTAGAAAGATATGAATAACTACGAACCGATTTGCCGTTACATTCAAAACACAGACGTCAAAGATTTACCTTTTCCATATCCTGTTTCTTGTTTTTTTTATCGAGTTATTTGTCGAATGGCATTCGAGATTTTTCCATTGTACTCCTCCACTTGAGTTCACATTCAAACTACCTTGAAGAGATTCGAATTTTACTCAAACTTATGTACAAAAAGAGACACTGTACAGATTTTGGAAAAGAATTTTAAAAAAATCTTTTTCTCATGTATTGTAGATATTTCATCTGAAAGACTCGATTAAAAATTTAACAGATTCGTCTTTTCCTTTAAATCACATATAATATTCAGCAAAGATTTTACTTTCATAGACTATTGAAACTATATATTTGCAAGCAAATTATTGGCATCAGATTAGAATTATTGCTACCATATAAAAGTGTGTAAGCAATTTATTATAGACAATTAATAACCCCATAAAGAACATTTTACGCTGGTCTCTAAGGTTCCAATATCAAAACATGGAAATTGAACTGTAATATTGAGATTGACGGGCAGACGAAAAAGAGTGACAAAAAGTAATGTTAAAAAGGAATAAATTATCATTATACGGACAGATTACAGCAATTAGGATTAACAACTTTACTAGAGAGAAGAATGACAGGTGAGGTAATCGAAACTTTTATATAATTAATGTAATTTCTAATTGTGGTAGATATTTTAGAATACGTCTCCTCGAATTGAAGATTTTCTGTCAAGATAGACTTTAAAACCTAAGTCTACTTTGGATCATGTGGATTTTTCCAAAAGAGTGAAATATTTTTGGAATGAATTGCCTAAATCAGATAAAAAATAGCAATGGTGTAGAAAAATCTAAGATTAAATTGGTCGATTTCAGAACCCATTTTAGAAACTATCGGATGAATGTCTTAACAGAATTAAATAATATATATATTCTGTGCAAATATTTTTCCCTTTTTAAAGGTTTATGTAAGAAGATAACAAAAAGCAGAGATGCCTTATAAAAACGAATAATAATAATAATGATAATAATAATAATGATGATAATATCGAAGACAGCGTTGACGAATCGATACAACGGCTCCAAGACTACATAGAAAAACACGAACGAGAACTAATTACAGCCATCAGAAACGATACGGGCAAAATGATAGACGATAGAATGACAACAACTAGGAAACAAAAATGTAAGAAAAAACAACTCTATGGCCGCTTTAAACGACTAATAAACAACATCTCACACCAGAAAACCTGGATCTGGTTAAGAAAAGGAAACCTTAAGAGAGAAATGGAATCTCTTCTAATAGCAACACAGGACAACGTTATACGGACCAATCATATCAAAGCGAGAATAGATAAGACGCAACAAAACAGTAAATGTAGGCTATGCGGTGACAAAGGCGAAACGATCAATCACATCATAAGCAAATACAGCAAATTAGCACAGAAGTAGTATGAGGCGAGATACGACTGGGTAAGCAAAGTGATCTACTGGGAAATGTGCAAGAAATTTAAATTTGACCATATCAACAAATCAATATGCACAACCCAGCACCTGTCCTAGAAAATGACACACATAAACTCCTATGTCCCATAGGAGTTTATGTGTGTCATTTTCTATCATTTAACATACAAACGGATCACGTAATCCCGGCCAGAAGACCAGAACTTATAATAATCAACAAAAAAAGAGAATTAGCAAAATTGTCGACTTTGCTATCCCAGTAGACCACAGAATAAATCTGAAGGAATTTGAAAGAAGGATAAGTACCTCGACCTTGCTAGAGAATTGAAAAAGCTGAACAAGAAAGTAACGATTGTGCCAATTGTGATTGGTGCTTTAGTCACAATAACTAAAGGAATAATAATAATAATAATAATAATAATAATAATAATAATAATAATAAAGAAATTGAAATTTGACCATACCAACAAATGGTATATGCACAACCCAGCACCTGTCCTAGAAAATGATACGCAAAATCTCTTATGGGACTTTGATATAATCACATCTCACCTTATCTCGACCAAAAGATCAGACCTTATAATAATAATAAAAAAAAGAGAATTTGCAAAATGAAGGTGACAATTATACTAAGTGTGATTGGGGATTTTGGCACAATAACTAAAAAATTATTAAAAGGCCTGGAGGACTTGGAAGTTGGCAGAAGGGTAGAGACTATCCAAATGACAGCATTGCTGAGAACAGCCAGAATCCTGAGACGAGTCCTGGAGACCTGAGGAGACTCGCAGTCACTCAGACTCCGGTGAAAAACCATCAGCTAACACTGATGTGAAAAACTCTAAAAGAGTTAAAAAAAGAAAAATTATAATAAAAGAAAACAGAATCTGCCGAATGTTAGAGTTTGCCGAACACTGTAAAATAAAGGAAAACTAAGAGAGAGATTAATAAGTACACCTGGCAAGAGAACTAAAAGATTGATGGAACATGAAGGTGACGGGAGTACGAGTTGTAATATCTGCACATGGAACAATCGTTAAAGGTTTGCTAAAGAGACTAGAAGACTCAGAAATAAGAGGGCAAGAAGAGATCATTCAGCATTATTAAAAATCAGGCAGAATACAGGTTTCCGGAGATTTATTGTAACTCAAATTCTTAGAAAAGACCATCAGCATCAGGTGGGAAAATCTCTCAAGGTGCAACAACAGCGAAAACAACAACAACAACAACAATAAATATTATAATCATAATAAAATATGTAATTTTGAAAACGGATGCTATAAGATGTTGAAAATCTAAATACTTATGATTACAATTAAACATTCTATTGAATCAAATTATGTCAATGAATAATCCATATGTTGATATGTCATCTGAACAAGCAAAACCTAAAAAAACAACAACAACAACAACAACAAAAAAACACAAAAACAAACGAAAACTAACATTGCATTCAGTGCTTTGAAGGATATAAAGATTGGTGTCCGTGGTGTGATGATTATCGTCGTAGGAAATGGACACGGCGACACCAGTTCAAATCCTGGACGAGACTGATTGCATTTCACATAGCACTAATACCCTTGGGAAAGGTATGAATCCAATTATTCTCCCTCCAGCTATGGGTAAATAGTAGGACAGACTAGGTTCTTCAGCTTTGTTGAGGCAACTAATCTAGGAGAAGGAAAACTCTGAATTCAAACCTATCAAACTTCGCTTAAAAATTGACCTTGTGTCATATCCTGCCCGAGGAGGAGTTGGTAAATATAGATATAGATTGTTATCTACGATGAAATGTTGAATTATAATGAACCATTACTGAGAGTTATTTTACCGGCTAGAATCCCAAAGGCACCATGTATTAAAAATAAAATTGTTGTGTTATTCCTGTTTGAAAGGGCACATGTATAAAAAAAAACTGTGGCGCAGGATATGTTTTTCCTTCTCCTTATTCACCTTGATGTCTTAGGGTTGGAATGTTGGTTGATCGCCTCTTACTGAATTTCCAGATCATGAAAGAAAGTATCCTTTATGAAAATATGAAAAAACAATTGTGAGCACTTTTGATTCTAAAATCAAAGATATACTTTTGCTTTCGGTGATAATAACTTTATTTCTTGATGGAAATATTTTACGGAAAAAAAGTAAAGTAGAATAGGGATTAATTTTTAATTATCTCATGACACTAGAATTAGCAATAGGACCTATTTTCCAAACACACACACACACACATATATATATATATATATATGTGTGTGTGTGTGTGTGTATACATTTGACCCTATGGATCTTCAGTGTCTAAGTACTTCGGTTTATATTATGTGTATATGCATGTGTGTGAATATATGAGTGGTTATATATATCTATCTATATATATACAGTGACACTCATAAGTATTGGATACATGTTATTTTCTGTTATAACTCTAGTTTATGTTCGCCATTTTGCCTGATATTTGGTAAGTAATATTGCGTAAAGTTGTTTTAGTTGTACGGGGAATGAAAATTAAAAACTCATGGTTGAATCCATTTTTATCACTGTCACTATATATATATAGATATATCATCATGTCGTGCCGCCAACACGGATATCCCTGACTCTCTCTCGCCTCATCTCTCTATCGTTCATCGCTTCTGGTAGGTCCTCTGGGTTACATCCCGTATCCTCACAGAGCTGCTGTATGTAAGTTGGAGCTGGTCGTCCTGCTTTTGTTCGGCCAATCCTAATTAGTAAGACATCAAGGTCCAATATATATATATATATATATAGGGGTGTGGTGGGGGGTCTTCCTGTAGGGGCCTAGATGTCTCTATGTGGATATGTGTAACATGAATATTTGGTGTATTAATACATATAGTTAGATGTATGTGTATTTATGTGTGGGGGGTGTACATATTTTTGTGTGGATTTTTTGTTAGAAAGCCTGGGAGAAATGACTGAATATCTTAATTGGAGATGGTCAAATACGGCTAAGAAGACCCCTCAAATCGCAACTTAAATGAGTTAGATTTTATTGTCACACATTTTAGTGTGTCCTGGAGACATACAATCTAGTAATATTTTTTTATGTTCGGTGTTAAGGGTGGTTTTCGTCTGGAAATCGGGAAAATTTATCCCTGCATATTTACAGGTGGAATAAGTTGGTTGTGTGAGTCATGAGAGTGATTTGGAGAGATTCAGTTCGTTTGCTATGATCAGAGAGAGTTGAAGATGGAAGTAGTTTCTAAGGTAAACATATTTGTGCATATTGTATTTTTTTAATTCATCTTTAACTGGATTTTAGGATTTTTATTACACACACACACACACACACACACACACACACACACACACGCACACATATATATATATATATATATATATATATATATATAGTTGTGCATATGTACGTGTGTGTGAGATATTACACATCTGTTTTTCTCTCAGCTAACCATCTCACTCTGACTTCATTTCATATTTTCCCATTTCTTCTTTATGTTCCGATTATTGGCAGATTTATTATGAAACAAGTTTAGAATAAATCATTTTTCTGATACTCTTCTCTTTATTTCATCATTCATGTCTGTGAGGGGTGGTCGATTTAGCATCGAACCGAATGGCTCTGCTACTGATAGAATGTTTAGATTTGTAGTGACACATAAACATCTAATTAAACAAGTAAACGGACCGAGCAGTCACAGCTACTTTGAAATTCAGTCTTCCAATAATAAACATACACCTCCCAAATGAAGATCTCATTGCAAGGTATTCTACCGCATAAACGTGAAGGCAACTTCAAGACAATTGGATACCAGAAATAATTTTCATTCAACAAAAAGATATATTACATTACTATGACATTTATCGTCGCTTCTTTTTAAGCATATCAACTGTTTTAAAACGAAAAATAACTTCCAATAAAGTTTTTTTTCGCCAAAGACTTTTCTCCAAACGATGACCTTAAGTCAAAACTAAATGAGAACAACCAAAAAATAAATATCTACAAAGACATATCCCTATTTATACTCTCACTTAAGTTTATCTTATATTGAAATATATAATGTTACAAGAAAATGATTCCTTGGGAACAAATAATAAGAAAATCGAAATAATTACGTCACTGACTTTGTAAGAAAAAGTACAAATAAAACTGAATGAGTCGAGATTTAATTAATATTGAAGGAGTGTTCAATGCATACATAAAGCCTGTTAAGAACCGAATAAGTAACGTAAATTTTCATTCCGGTTTTCATCGGTTCTTCAAGGAAAATCTGTCAGAAAAGTATTGGAAAAAACTCAAATGTACCTACAAGAACCCACTAAAAGGTGCATAAAGACGAACAAAGCATATAGATTAACCAGTTATTTATTTGTTGCCTATATCCCTTCACTATTTCAAATCTTTGATTGAGCAATTAATCGGCATGGGAGTACATGGCAATAGACAACTTCTCAACTGAGGAAGCAACATTTATCAACCGCCTTGTAGTAACGAAGTGATTTAGCAATTTACCACTTCAATTTAGAGTCTACACCGTATCTGTTTTTAATGTCTAGGTCGTGTTTAGAGAGGAAGTGAGAGAGGTTTAATGCATTCATTTAGCATGTATAGAACGATTTTATGGTTAGAAAACCGTTCATTTGAAAATTCATTGAGTATACATTTGATTTATCTTACTCATCCATTTTATACAAGCCTTCTATACAATACATGCATTTTGGAATTGACAATCAGGCAGGCACTTTGGTTTTCTTTTACAATTCCTCGGTAGTTCTTCGTTTCTTTCTTTTTAAATTAATTTACCCCCATTAGTTTCGCTGATGTTTCTTACGCCATTTGGTATTCAGTAGTAGCTCAATTTAATAGTATTTTTGTTGACTGTATCATGCAATTCGTCAGTGGGTGGAAAATTCTTCTTTAACAGTTTGAAAAGACATTTCCCAATTTATTTTTCACTGGCATGTGGCGCAAAACCTAAAAGAATGATCGATCTATTCTTATTTTTCCCCCTCTCACCTGACTCAATTTCTTCATCTCTACCATTGTATTCTAGAGTCGTTCTATATATCCGATATTTTAAGGGTTTGTTTAAATACACCTTTCTTCTAATTGAAAATGTCGATGCAAGACCAATAAATGGATCATCTTGTTTTTATAACATTGACTGTTTGCTTAAACCTCTGACGAAGTTGGTTATATTCAATATTCATATAACAATACTTTTAGTTGTGTTTTTAGAGCGAACACATTACTATCATACTAATTAAAGGAAATATCTAAAAGGTCACCGAATATTAAATTTGTTTGGATATTTAATGCTAAACTGAATCTGTATTAAAAAAAGTGTTTGTTTTATTGGATACTATTACCCCTAATAATAAAACCACTCTTCTGTTAAAGGCTGTAATAGCCAGGGTCGATTATATTATTACAATTATACAATCAACAACCTCGCACTGGTAAGCACCGTCAAATGACTCCATACGCACCTCGTAATAACAATCTGGCCCCCATATCTCCTTGTTTTGTTTTAACAGTCCTTTGTTAATGCTAGATAATCTAAATATTCTCTCCTAGTATATCTATTTATCCTTTAGCCAGTTATAATGCCTTATTTACAATGTTTTCGGTAAAAGAAGGATAAAACTCGCTAACGTAATATTTGATTGAGAATTTCTCCTCGTGTATTTCAGTATCCTTAAACCAGTCTGTTATACTGCTCTATTGGTTAATGTGCTAAGCCGTTCTTAACAGGAAGCAAATATCATGCAAAATTATTTTATTTACTTGAACTATTTCTATTTTTGTATGTTCAACAGTCGACAGCATATGTTATTTATGAAGTCTTTCTTTAGATTTTCAAATTTGTACATGTTCAAACCATCGCATATTTATTTACATTTTCCCAGATATATTCTTTTTTTATGAGAAAAGAAAATATGGATGATTTTAAATGAGCCGAAAATATAAAAGTACACTGATCTCGACATATTCTCTGAAAAACAGGAGACTCATTTTTAGACCTCGTGTTTTTCGCATTTAGACATACACACACACTCACTTATATATATATATATATATATATATATATATATATATATATATATATATATATATATATGTGTGTGTGTGTGTGTGTGTGTGTGTGTGTGTGTGTGTGTGTGATAAACAAGCCAGCCGATGCTACGCCATTAGAATTTGAGATTACTTTATTCTGAGTACTTAGTATAAAATACAATGACCCGATGCTACCAAACAATTATTATCTAGATAATCTGAATAAAAAGTCGGGAAATGACTCCAATGTCGTCCGTTGTAGACTGAGAAAAGATAAGTTTTAATCAGAGATGCCCAGAGATAAGTTGGAGAGAAGAAAAATTTCCAAACAAGAAATTGGTACGAATATAGGCCCCATAAGTTCGGGAAGAATTCTGCGTTACAAAATGGCGTCGAAACGTATGTCATCCGGAAAAGAATGCTCCAACTGAAAGATAATACGTCGAAAGAAATTCTAACCGTGGTGAGTATCAGCAGTTAAAAGAAATTTCCTTCTCGTCCAGACAACTGGCCTGAAGACCCAGGACCCATGACACATTATTCTCACCCTACATCTCCTTCCAGATATAATTTACTTGTGTCATCTTGTTTACCTCTGCGATCAATTTATCATCACTCTATCCAATATACACGAAGATTCCATTGCTAAAAATCGATGAATGTTTAAAAGAAATTGCAACTTCAAGGCACCATCCAGGATGAGCAGACGAAACTAAAGAACAATAGCAATGATCATGCACCCCCTGGTGGCAATGTTCATCAAAACCAACTTCAAAGCTCCGACGCTGTAATTTTATATCTTTCTAACAAATTTGTTGTTTGCTATTCGTAGCAATCCGTTTATTTCTTTTCAACTATTGTAAATTCAGATTAATTCTATTGTATTATTCAGTATTATTTGTTGATACATATCATATATACGTCAGCTGCTCATAGAAATCATATCACTATTTTCTAAACCAATGATTCGCAAACTTTTTCCGGGATTTCTATAACACACACACACACACACACACACATATATATATATATATATATATATATATATATATATATATGTGTGTGTGTGTGTGTGTGTGTGTGTGTGTGTTTCTGTGAGTATGTGTTTTTGTGTCTACGCTCAAACGTGCTCGTGTGCGTGTTGACCATTTGAAAATTTCATGACGTGAATATACAAAAAAGCAAGCAAAAAAGTTATCTCAAATCTAAAAAAGAACTATATATATATATATGTGTGTGTGTGTGTGTGTGTGTGTGTGTGTGTGTGTGTGTGTGTGTGTAAAAGGTCTGTAAGAAAAGGAGACTAAATAAGAAAAGGAACAAAATACAGAAAATTATATTGACATGTTTCATTCTCAGTAGAGATCCATCAAAAAGAAATTTTATTTTGCAAATACAAAGTCTCGAAGGGACCAAAAAGAGAGATGTATATTGCAATAAAAATAATCATGATAATAATAATAATAATAATTTTGAGAAGACTGGTTGTCACTCAAACTCCAATGAAAAACTTTCAGTTAAACTGAGAAAACTGTCTAAGGAGTATAATAATAATAATAATAATAATAATAATAATAATAATAATAATAATATATTTTACTTTTGCTACACAACCAGGCAGACAGAGTCTTGAACCCGCTACAAGTTTATGTCACACTGAACACGATAGCAGTGAATACATTTATTTAACATCAATGAATAAGAACACTTAGTACTATGAAGAAAGTGCACCAAAACCATATATGAACACCCTTCTTTATTACACCCCCTGCATCGGCCTTCCCGCAGATAAAAAGAAGGATCACTTCTCTAAATAATGAACCAAGTTGGGATCGAAAAATCATGTATTGGATCAAAATCCCCAACATTATTCGATAGTTATCAGAACTGGAATAATCTCTGGCTTGACTTACCGAGACCATCAATGCAACTAATTCAATATAAAAACACAAGAAAAGGGGTTAAAACGGGACTGTAATATCATATACCCATTTCTTTATGCAATTAAAAAACATCAGGAAGATAAATAACTAAAGAAACAGACAATATATTGCCAGAAAGGACTAAATTAGCAGAAAAAGACTTAGATTCCAATCTACCAGCGAGTTTGAGAAGATATATATTGCATAGTAACACTTAACAGATGCAGAAAAAGATTGTATCAAAGAACGGGTACTATTTACCAACCCCTCCGCTCGCGCAGGATATGACACAAGGTCAATTTTTAAGCGGAGTTTAACAGGTTTGAATTCAGAGTTTTACTTCTCCTAGACTAGTTGCCTAACCAAGGCTGAAGAACCTAGTCTGTCCTACCTTCATACCTTCCCCAAGGGTATTAGTGCTATGTGAAATGCAATCAGTCTCGTCCAGGATTTGAACTAGTGTCGCCGTGTCCATTTCCTACGACGATAATGACTACACCACGGGCACCTCCCGTGTATCAAAGAACGGGTAGGGGCAGATATCCAAAGAAATAAAAGTGGAGCATTTAAAATGAACACAGTTAATATTCGAATATAAAAGAAATAAAGCAATGATTGTATGAAAACTTTATCAACAGAAAATGAATTTATTTAATTACAGAATACCAAACCTGAAGTTGAAAAAAAGGCGTCAACACATCGGAGCAAAAAGATTCGTAAATTACTACACAGAAAATAAGATTAAAACCAAGGAAATGTTACAGAATATCATCAGTGAACTCAGTAAGGTAACATCACTAAGGTAAAAAATACTTATATGAAAGACACCCCACCCGTAAAACCATGACAAAACGATCTAATGCAGAAAGAGTGTGTAAACTATGTCACAGAAGATCTTCTACGAGACATTAAACCAGGTTTTACACTTTTGAATGTAATGTACATTCATTATAACAGTAAACATAACACAAACAAAATATCTTCAAGCACCGCAAATACAAATCAGATATAGAAAAAGAAATAGAGGAAAGTGGAATAGAAATTAAATATGTAAGGATGTCAAATAGAAACCTAGAAACACAAGCAAAACAGAAAGAAAATATGAAATCACATCAACTGATAAGATCTTGATAATAAAAGAAAAACTGAAGCAGAAGTACAACTAAAGGCCTAATGTATCCGAAGATATGAAAAATGAACAAAATTCTTTAGACACAGAAAACTATTTTTCAGGCAATCAAAAATTCTGTCAATGAATAGGAAATGAGAAATTAATACAAAAGAAATAGTAGGATTGAAGAATTGAAATTATTTTGGTGAAATATATTAAATCATAAAAATCTAATTAAAAACCAAGAAGGAGTTAAAATATAGACGATACTAGTAAAAATAATGAACAACAAATGTACAAAGATATTACAATAAAACAGATTTTAAACTCACTGAAACGCACCTATCAATAAGAATCACCCGGAATGGATAAAATAAAGTTCTGACTCCAATACCTAACCTTCATACTTCGACTAACAACAAAACCTATTAAATAAATCATCAATGTACCTTAAAAGATTCAAAACAGAAGCAGTAATATACTTATTACTAAAAAAAGGATAACAAACGCAAACAATACTGCCCAACCACATAGCTTCCCACAACATCAAGTAAGATTGTATTTATTCTAAAGGAGAAAATAATTAAGTTCATAGAATGGGAGAATATCTTCTTTTTAGAATAAGATAGATCCAAAAATATTGCAACTTCTTAAAAGTAAGATGATTTGTCTAAAACAGCAAAATCAAAAAATAGCTTGGATTGACAACTAAATAGCTTTTGAAAGCGTACCTCATAATAAATTTGAAAAGTCTAAAACACTTTAAAGACATCTCCAGTTATAATAACATCTTAGAAATACGCAAATGAAAAGGTGGCACACGAATATCTAATTATTCTATGAAAACTATTACCTGTCCATCGTATCCGAGGATGATATCCCTCTGATTTCTTACCTACTTGATGACTAAAAAGTTCTGGAGTAAACATGGAGATAGAGTGATTAATACAAGCAGCCTGGGACCAGAGCCTACCAACGAAAACTATCGGGAAAACGTGATAAAAATTGATCATACCCGATACGTAGACAAGGCGAAGAAAAATTGGATCAATTGACTACTTAGTGTTCGGTTGTCGAATTTTAATACTTTAGAATATAAAAAAAAAGAAAATTATATTCATTGGAAAATATGAAATTACTATGGAATACTTGAATATAAAACATGTTATAAAGACTGAACGGAACTAATAATAACATCCAGAAAAAGTTCTGAAGGATTTTGCCATCTAAACTAAGTGAAAAATAAATAGCAATAGACCATATAGAATAATGAATGACTGAAAAAGAAAAAAAATTTCCTCAAATTGACCTATCTGTATCAACAGATAATAATATATCGAGCAAAGCACAGAGTAGAATAATTCAATCTGCAAATAGAATTTAAATGAAAAATAAAACAAAAAACTGTGTATTTTACATCTACTACTGAATCAGTAATAGTAGGAGCATCGGAAAAATTAAGAAATGGGCAGATAATCATGTTAAGCTTGCTGTTCCAGTTTATATGAAATACAGCTTATATGAAACGTGCACTTTGCTTAAATGTTTATCACTGTAGTACTATCCAGTTGATGATAAAGATAACGCCTGCATGTGGCAGTAAAAAAAGGTTAATACATAAAATATATATAATCACTATTTTCCTCCATAGGTTTTGAGTATACATCCGGTGAAGTACTGTAATAAACTAAACGAAAAGCTTTAAATTAAGCAACAACAACAACAATTATAATAATAATAATAATAATTGAAGAAGAAGAAGAAGAAGAAGAAGAAGAAGAAGAAGAAGAAGAAGACTCATGACGATGCATAAGTCCTTACATCCCAGAGATCATTGTGACATACTATATGTGTCAAGAAAAGAAGAAGGAAGACAACTCACCAGGGTTCAGTAAGGCGTCGATTTATCGATAAGATATCTCGAAGACTACATGAAAAAAGATCAAAGAACGACTGTTTAAAGCGACTTGAAAGAATACAAACAACACAAGTATCAATCAGTCAACAATAGCGAAAAAACAGAAATTGGAAGAACAACAACTGTAAGGGTATTTCAAGTGACTTAAAACTGAAATCTCACATGAGAAGACTTGGACATGGATAAGAAAAGAAAACCTTTAGAGAGAAATTGAACCTCTTCTAATGGTAGCTCATAATAGTAGCTCATGCCATAAGGACCAACAATATTAAAGAAAACATAGACAAGACACAACAAAATAGTAAATGTAGATTAAGTGGTCATAAATAAGAAACGATCAATCATATAAGGGAATGCAGAAAATGTGTGCAAAAGTGTATAAGACAAGACACAACTCGGTGGGGAAGTGATCTCCATTGGGAATTGTGCAAGGGTTTAAATTTGACTAATCAAACACTTTAGAAGCATATTCGTGTTTATAACATTCTGTTCATGTTAAAGCCAATAATCAAAATGAAATTATATGGAAGAGCTAAATGTTAAAATTCGCAGCACCTAATTACTCTTGGACTGAAAGAGTTAAAAAAATATAGAAAAATAATTATTAGATAAACTTAAACTAAGTTAAAACTTAACAAATAAAAAAGGGGTGGGGAAGGAATATAACGAAAAAAGAAAAAAACTCACTGAATACATATGACTAGAAGCCATGGAAAACAGTATGGTGAGTGTGAAATAAGGCGGATGGTCCCAAAGTTGGATAAACAGTGAGCCGAACATTATCTGGCACAAGTATCTGGCTGGATGACCAAAGGGAAGACTACATTAATCCAAAAGGACCTAAGCAAAGGAACTGCTTCAAACAATTGTAGACCCATAACTAGCTTTCCGATGATGTGGAAAATATTAACGGCACAAATAATGGAAGAGATATACTACTCGCTAACAAGCCGCGGATTATTTCCTGACGAACAGAAAGGATGCCGCCGAGGATCCAGAGACACAGTAAAGTTACTCTACATAGATCAACACATCCTAAATGAAAGCAAGACCAGACGGAAAAACATAGCTATGGCCTAGATCGACTACAAAACGGCATATTAAATGGTTCCCCAAAGCTGAATAATAAACTGTCTCAAAATGTACAAAAATATCACACAAAGTCATAAACTTCATCGAAAAACCATGAAAACCTGGAGAGTTGAATTGACAGAAGGAGGAAAAAGATTGGCTGAAAAAAAGATCCAAAGAGGTATTTTCCAAGGAGATGCACTATCAACCTTACTATTCATAATTTCCATGATGCCACATAACCACATAGAAAATGCACAGCTGGATACAAACTTTGTAGATCGCAAGAAAAGATCAATCACCTAAAGTACATGGATGATAAAAAATATTTGCAAAAAATGAAAAAGAACTGGAAATCCTAATACACACAATTAGAAGATACAATTAAAATATAGGGATGGAATTTGGCATAGAAGAATAAGCCATGCTCGTAATGAAAAGTGGCAAACCACATAGGACTGACAGAATGGAACTAGCAAATCAATACAAGTTTAGACCACTCGCAGAAAACGAAACCTACGAATACTTAGGAACCTTGGAGTCTGACACCATCAAGAAAGTGGAAATGAAAGACAAAATTCAAAAAGAATCTCTCAGGAAAACTAAAAACCTACTCGAGACAAAACTCTCTCGCAAAAACCTTCTCAAAGAAATGAATAAATACTTGGGCTGTGCCCCTTGTTAGATACTCGGGACCCTTTCTCAAGTCAACCAGAGATGAACTTTAGCAAATGGACCAAAGAACTAGAAGATAATGACCATGCACAAGGTATTACATCCCAGAGACGACGTTGACAGACTATATGTACCGGGAAAAGAAGGAGGAAGAGGACTTACCAGAATCGAAGACAGCGTTGATACATCCATACAACGACTCGAAGACTACATAGAATAACACGAACGAACACTGATTACAGCCATCGGGAGGATACTGACAACACGATAGATAAGAGAATGACGATAACTAGGAAATACAAATGGGAAGGAAAACAACGCTATGGGCGTTTTAAACGACTAATAAACAACATCACACACGACAAAACTTGAACATGGCTAAGAAAAATAATTTTTTAAAGAGAAAAAGAATATCTCCAAATAGCGGTACAAAACAGCGTCATAAGAACCAATTATATCAAGGCGAGGATAGATAAGACTCAACAATATAGTAAATATATGCTATGCGACGACAGAGACGAAACGATCAATCACATAATAAGCGATTGCAGCAAACTAGCACAGAAAGTGTACAAGGCTAAGCACGACTGGGTGGGCAAGGTGATCCACTGGGAAATGTGCAAGAAATTTAAATTTGACCATACCAACAAATGGTATATTCACAACCCAGCATCTGTCCTAGAAAATGACACACATAAACTCCTATGGGACTTTGACATAAAAACGGATCACCTAATATTGCCCAGAAGACTAGACCTTATGATATTCAACAAAAAAAGAGAATCTGCAAAATGGTCAACTTTGCTCTCCCGGCTGACCAGAGAATAAAACTGAAATAATGTGAAAAGAAGGGTAAGTACCTCGACCTTGCTAGAGAAGTAAAAAAAAAACTATGGAACATGAAAGTGACGATTGTAACAATTATGATTGCGTCTTTAGGCACGGTTACTAAAGGATTATTAAAGGGCCTGAAGGATTTGGAAGTTGGCGGCCGAGTGGAGAGCATCCGAACAACAGCATTATTGAAGAGCCAAAATACTGAGAAGAATCCTGGAGACTTGAGGAGACTTGCTGTCACTGAATCTCCCGTGAAAGACCATCGATTAATGCTTATGTGAAAAATTTATATATATATATATATATGATATATAAAAAATCTAATATATATATATATATATATATATTGTCAAGTCAAAAGTTATTTGCCTCGTATCTCTGACCTTGTGCAAAACCGAAAATCTTATGAAATGACAATATCATAAACGGAGTTAAATGTAGGGAAACTTAATGGGGTCAATAATATTTTTCATTCTTTTAAAAACAAATCTAATTGAAGTCTTCATAAATAGTCACCAGGAAGATGCTCATATCTTCCTCAGCATTTAATGTTTCTATTGTAAGATTTTTTGTCTATGCAGAAAATCGTGCTCAGTTAGAAAAGGGAGAAAAACTTTTAAAGCCGTTTCTTATAACTGTTCTTCTTTTATAGCACTCACGAACTTTGAAAGTGTCAGACATTTTAAATGCAACGTGTAAAGTGGATTTTGAAGTGAAATTGAACTTAATAAACCTGTTATATTCCACTGCATTTAAATTTTCTGATTATCCTTCCTCTTAGAATGGATGTCTGATCCAAACTCGATTTATTCTGACGATGCAATAAAAACACTTTACTTCGCTAAAATTGACTTTTATCTAAATTATTCTTTCGTTTTACATTTTTTTAAATGATTTTCCTTTTACAGAATCTTAACATGGGTCTCACGGAGCACAATTTTAAAACCAGACCTCTAAACTATTTTGGAAAATTAGAGATCAGTTCAAGAACAAGTAAATGTAACAACGGATTTTCTTCCGTCTACAAATGGTTAAACACACATTTTTCTTCTCTGTTAACATTCTTGTAGACATATTCAAAAAATATTTAGATATCTAAATATTTTTGAAAAATTCTTTAAATAAAAATTGCAATCTACCTGATTTTTTTTATTTTAAAATTCTTGCCATTAAATTCTATCTTATTAATCATAATTATTCATATATATATATATATATACTTATATATGACATATAATAAAACATATATTAGCATAGATTTCATATCAAATGAATTTCCAATTGCAGTAGACATGCAATTATTCCTCTTAGCATTGTATACAAAGATTTCAGCATTTTAAAATGTTGGAAGTGTCCTTGTTGATCCGTTAAGGGAAAAGAGTTATCGGGAAATGGAAATGGGAGCAACTGTACACCCACACACACACGCACACGCACACACACACACACACACACACACACACACACATATATATATATATATATACTTTCTTTAAGAAAAACAAAACTAGTCACATTAGGAGGTAAATTTATTTCCATCCTGTAATGTGTTTTTCATAAAATCAAAAAGCACGAAAAACAATCAATAGGACTTCTTCAGATCTTATGGATAAAATAATTTAGAACTGAATTATTTTATCCATAAGATCTGAGGAAGTCCTGTTAATTTTTTTTCGTATTTTTTATTTATATCAAAAGCACATAACACGATGGAAATAAATTTATAATCCTAATGTGACCGGTTTTGTTTTTTCTTAAAGAAATCATTGCTCTGTAATGTCAGTTGCATTTAACTGTTTACCAGGAAAATTTAAATGTTCACTGTTGAATGTTTTTTTTTTTTTTTTTGTCCTAATGGGATTACTCCCAACTCCGGTTTAACTGGACCGATTATATATATATATATATATATATATATATATATATATATATATATATATTATTTCTATATAGATATCCACAGTTAACTTCCATTTCCTTCTTAATCACTCTCTTCTTTTCCATGATGTAAATTCTAACTACAGTAAACTTACTGTATTTTTTGGAGTTCAAAATTGTTTGATTTTAAAGATGCAAGTTATTCTTGAATTTACAAATTAGAAAAAAATATCATATTATAGAGTAAAGATAAATTTTGGCAAATACGATGCAAAGTTAACATTCTGAGATTTTTATTCCTGTAGACAGAATATATAAACTATATGGTATCAGTAAAATCCAATGTCTACAAATAGTGAAATGTTAGTAAAAATTGTTTGGTATTGTTTAGTTTAAGTTTTTTCCGAATATCAACCCCTAAAGATTTATTTAATGTCGAAATTTGATTTGTTTGTAAATATTTCATAAGTAAAGTAAAGTTGGCGACCGTAGTGGAGGGCGACCAGAAGGCCCCCTTTTCAATAGCTACAACACCAGTGTGTAGGAGAGGGTTCTACTCCTTTCCCTGGATTGCTCCACTTTACCCTTGTTAGTAACTTAAATTGCTGAATGTTAAGCTAGGAAGTATCAAGTGCCATTTTAAAGTCTTTGATATGACGCTTCGTGGGATTGAACCCAGGTCTCCTGAGCCATTGGTGAACACTCTATCCATTGTTATTTACATTTTCGAAGTTATCTTACTAACATTATTAATCTAACTTTTTATTTGTACGTAATTATTTCTTTGCACAGTTATATTATTTCAAGTGTCAAGTATTCCGATCTACGACTAATGATTAAAAAAAAAAGGCACAACGGACCAAGGAGTAAGTTGTGCCTCACCATCGGATTCAGTTTAGTGTCATAACTAAGTTACCCTTTTTTTGTGTTTTCCTCGGGAAGAGTTATGTTACATATCAGCTAAGGATACCGTCGGCGTATTCTAATCCACTCTGACAGGGTGGTAATGTTGTATGAAGTAACACAAAAATATTTGATATTTCGACGAAGGCAAGAGAATTTTAGAGGGTGACTGGTACGCTGCCATTTGAAACCCTCTTGGTGACAACAGATAGGTAGAATATAATATAATTTGACACACAGAAACCTCTTCTGTCAAATGCATCCCCATAAGATACGCCTACAGATAATATAGTTCGCATCTTTTTTCATGCTGCATCATTAAAACGTCATGATGTTTCAAATCATGATTAATGCAATGGTGATTTTTTTTAAAAAGGTGACGTCAAATCTTTTTTTGTCACAGATCTTTATCAAAATTACAAACTCGGTTATATATAAAAATTCAATAATACAGGTAAAACGCTTATACTGCACTAGGAAGGCTGGGGAATTTTCAGATGCAACTGTCTCATTGATTGTCAGATTGTTTGGACCGGTTATTACCTGTACTCCTATAGAAATGTATGACATAGCGTTTTCGGTGCAAATTAGCACGCCATTGATGATGGAATAAACAATACATGAAAACGAGTCTACTCGTGATGGGTATATAAGAGTTCAAGAAGAGATATCTATTTTCTTCAATCATTATCTCTTTCTACATGAAATTAAACAATTGGGTTTATTCTTCAGTAATATACGAAAATCGACCTTTGCCTAAACTATGATTGATAACGTGTGGGTTTGTAATTGGATTTATTTTTAGAGATTTGATTAATTTCGTTGAACAATGAAAAGTCCACCGGGTTAATTATTTTCTCGCGCAAAGAAATAAGTGGCCGTTTCCTTCTTATCATATAAAAGTCAATGGCTGAAAACCACACACACTCGAAATTTTTGATTTAAATGATCTTCGGTTAGGCATAAACTCAGTCATCTATTCTGTGACTGTGGAAAATATCGGAAAAATATTGCTTATTTGATATTCAGTCGCTCAAAAAGTGTTTTTACGTTTATCGGCAAAAAAAAAATTCAAACTTGACTAAATGTTTTCAGCAGAAAGTTTAGAGAACAATATATATTTATAGTTTAGTTGAAAATATCTTGCCACTTTATTACAACTTACTATTTTAATCTCATACGATTTTCAAAAATTATTTTAGCAAAGGACTGATTTCTCTATTTTTTCAAAAATCATTTTAGTCTTTCAGGGAAATGGGTTTTTATTTTAAAAAAAAAATAATTAAGAGGTTTCTTTAAAGGCCAAAATAAATTTTAATCGAATGATGAAGCAATAATAATTTTGTATAGATAAAACAATTCTGGCAAATATATATATATATATATTTTCTAACCTTACTGTAATAAGATCTTGCATTTTTTTTTTCTGTTTACAGATTCAAGATATTTTTTCCGCTCATGCTTTCTGTTGAAAATAATAAGGAGCAAAACTAGTTCCAATTAATATCATTATTTTAAAGATTTCTATTAATAGAGGGTTATTATATCCATCTTCTTCGGGTTTCAAATGCCTTTTGATATATTTAGAGGCCATACATTTGACTTACTTTAGAAAGCGCTCTTAGAGTAACGGTTATCATTGTAAGACATAGAATTGGTAAAATGCGTTCAAATCACCGAGAAATTTTGCGTTTCACTTCCCTTTTCCGTTCATAGGAAAAGCAGGAAACCATCCGTTCTTCCAATTATGGGTAAAATATTTGTACCGTCAGGGTTTTTATGCAAGTTCGACAACAGAAGCAGGCGAAAGGACACATATAATTCAAACCAGCTGTTCTCAGCGAAAAATGACTTTGTGCAGCATCCTATGCGTGGTAACTTCCTTTCTCTGTTTCGTGAGTTATTTAATGCAAAAATATCCATGTAAAAGAACGCCAGTGATAAAAATTAACGTGTAGTTGGGCTAATAAAGTGGGTTCGTACATTTTCGAAGGGAATTAGTCCAAAAGTGAATGTAATTGCGCCATTAGAATTGGAACTCTTAAACTTCGAGGCTACAACCGAACACTTTAGCTATCATACAAAGGGGACTTTCTCCTACTCAGGGTCTACGGGTCAGATAAATACTTACTAATTGCAATGGAAATGTTATAATCAGGACACACAATAAATCATGAAGAGACTTGAGATGTTATTATCATTTATCTTATACCTGCATCGAAAGTAAATGTACTTCAAACAAAAGAATTTAATAATTGCCATTTGTAAAACCTTCAGCTTCTCTGAACTAAAAGTGTAAGGAATTTTTAGATGCTGTTCCTACTACAAGATCTTCCCTGTCCAGAAGGTTTAATACGAAAAAACAATAAAAACAAATCGGTTCGTATGAGATCTTTTTCTGATTGGCTAGTGTATAGGGGTGGTGTTCGGCTTTAGACGAAATGAAAGAACCCCTGAGACATTTGTATTTGAAGCAATCAGTTGCAACACCGGTGA